>JAVRXN010000010.1:6969671-7122171 GCA_033556935.1 Timema podura
ATCTGCCGGAGTAGAGCTACTTGCAAGTCCAGCCTCATCACCATGATTGCTAGATTGGAGAGAAGTCCAAAACACGCTACAAATTATGCAGAACCCTCATGTTCCAACGGAGTGATCTTGCAATGCTTTGATTGGCCCTTGCTGTACTAAGACAAGAACACTCATATTCTTGGACACCTGGGTGGCGTACGTGACCTAACTAGCATAACTCTACCACTGCTCATCCTGCGTCTTGGAGTTCCTGTTTTGGATATGAGTCAAATGCAGAGGCTGAATATCAAGAAAACAAGAACCTGGCGTACGTGATAACAACAAAGCAGCCTTCTAATCTGACGTTAGCGAATGACGTAATAACAAAGGAAAACTCCCACCTCCCAACCTTGCGACTAGACCTATATAACGAGGGAACACAGACAATATCAATGACCATTACATCCGCCACTTCCCCGAGAAGTCCTCTTCAGGACTAGGACAGTATCTAGCCAGGATGGCTGAAAGTAAGATCTTTGTTTGAATCTATAAACTACATATTGCTGCGATGGGTTTGATTTTCTTGAATATTTTGGTTTAGTTTGTAATGGAATTCCGTCAGTATAGGCATTGGTAATGTTTTGCTAAATACTTTTTATTTTTAAATGTAAATTCTGTTGTGGAGCACTTAATGTTTCCAGTTGCCGCATGGGTGCTAGTATTTTTTTATTTTCTTGGTCTAAATAGGTAGTCACTTTTCTTTTTTCTTTTTGTGTTTTGCAATACTTAGGTTAAATATTAAATTTTTTGCTATCAGTAACATATTAAACTCTTTAAGTTGGCAATGTTTCTTTATTTGGATATTTTGTAGACTTCTTTTCTTTGAAGTTAATGTTAAAGTAACTTATTTTTGTTGATTAATATAGTTTTGACTTTAATATTCGCTGATTCATTTAGTTAAAATTTACAAGTTTTCCAACGTAACTTTGTTTTTCTCTTAGAAAATTAAATGTGGGAATCTTGTTTAATCCTTTAAAAGGTGACGAGGGTAATGGTTCCGCGAAGGTTTGAGATTAGTCGGAAAGTCAAACCTTTGTGCTTTAAGTAAACATCTGGTGCGATATTTTCATTTAAATTTATTCCTTAAATTTAAAACTGTTTTGTCTGTATTCACAGGTGTGAATCTGATGCGTTTTAAACCATATAGAAGAGTCTCATTAAGCTCTTTGTGAGTTTGTAAAGTTTTTAGGAGTTAAAACTTTAAGTAAATATCTGGTGTGAAATTTAAATTTAAATTTATTCCTTAAATTTAAAACTGTTTTGTCTGTATTCACAGGTGTGAATCTGACACATTGCAAACCATTTAAAAGAGGCTCTTTAAGCTCTTTGAAATCTTTGTAATATTTAAAAATTTAAACTTTTGATCCTAATTTTGTTTGATCTTAATTCACTGTGGTGAATTAGAAGCTTGTATATCATAAAAAAATTTCTTTAAATAATAGTAATAATTTTGTTTTTTTCATTAGTCTCTTCTAGACCAGTTTATATAATATAATTATATACCTTATAATTGTTGTACCATACTGCGCATGAAATATGTTGACATGATTTATTTGTTTTCCAACACACTTCAGTTTGATATGTAAGGCCATGCAACTTGTTGTTTTAACACTGTTTGTTATTTTGAGTAAATAATTCAAATATTTCTCTAATTTGCAAATGTTTCACCTTTTTTATAATTATTTCATTTAGTCCCACCCTCTTCCTTTTTAGTCTATTGTGGCCGTAACTAAATAGAGTGAGAGTGGGGTGGTACAGTAAAAGATTTTCAAAGTACTTATTAGTCTCACACGAAACACATTTATAGCTGAACACATAGATTACATTTCAAATGATTAGAGAAGTCAATTACGTAACATTTCTAAACATTTTGAAGCTTTCTCCATAGCTATGGATGAAAGCACAGATTCCAATAATGTCGCGCAACGTGCAGTATTTATCCGAGGTGTGACTCAAATTTTGTTATTACTGAAGAACTTATAGAATTAATTCCCATGCATTGAACCATTACTGATGGAGACATTTTTTGTGAAGTAGAAAGACTGTTGCTAAAATATGAATTGCCACTGGATAAACTTTTGTATTTAGTGGCCGATGGTGCACCAGTAATATTAGGTTGTAAAAGAGTTGTTGTAGGCAAACTTAATGCCACAGTTGGTCGTACGAGTCCTAATTCTCAATGTATTATTCATCAGGAAGTTTTATGTTGCAAACTTTAAAAGGAAATAATGTTTTAAAACGCATTGTAACCAATTTTATTCAAATCCATTGTTTGAATCATTGACAATTTGCTTTGTAATGATAATATTTTGGACCCTCTAAAATATTCGAAAATTAATGGATAAAGTGTAATTTTCTTTAAAGTGCTATATGTAAAATATCATTTTAGTACTTCATCCATGGAAAATCACGCGTTTTCAGAACTAATGTCAATTTTAACATTTTTTAAATTAAAAGATCATCTCCGTAGTATCTAAAAGATCTTATGACGCTGGCTCTCTATACACAATAGGAAGCCATCCTTCACAACATCGTGTCGCTAGGAGTATTTCTATTAGTCAGTTATGACACTGGTGACAAAGGGTCCAAGAGGCAAGGGGCAGGTCATATATAAGCCACTTGTGCGTATTAATACACACAGTGCCACTAACATAAATACATAGATTACACAGAAAATGTTAGCGTTTAAAATTACAGAAAAATAATCTGTTGTTCAACGAAAATTGTATTTCATATAATATCTTCGTAATAAATCATGTGCAACATCATAGTCTTGTTTACTTAATATCGTTATTGATAGTGTTCAATCACAGGGCATTATCACGATTGCAATCTGTACCGCTTTAATTAGTGCTCGATCACGGGCCAAATATCAGTTAATTAAACGGTAACAATTTTAATTAGCGCTTGATCACGCGGCTATAAATAACAATACTAAACCGTATCAATTTAATTGGTGCTAATCGCGGGACAAATAATCCGTAGCACTATAGCTTCCCTACTTTCCGACTTGGACTGTGATAGTGAAGATTTACTGTACTAAACAGGAATTCGTTGGATATCTTGTCACAAGTTGTTGAAAAGTTTCTTTGATTTGATAAACAAAATTATTTTGTTCTAAATGAAGGCACAAGATGTTTCCGACATTAAAAATACAAAATGGATTCTAGATCCAGCATTTATGGTCGATATAACAAAATATTTAATTGAATTAAACTTAAATATTCAAGGAAAAAATAAACTTATAGCATCCATATGATATTGTAAAAGCTTTTCAAACAAAACCTCGGCTGTGGCAGTGCCAACTTAACAGCGGTAATCTGGCGCATTTTAAAACATTTTAATCCCGATTCAAGCAAAATGAATCACGACTATTTATTAGTGACTATTCACAAAATATTGAAGACTTGATTTATGAATTCAAGAAAAGATTCCAGGATTTTAAAAACTATGAGCTTAAATGTCTGATGTTCCTGAGACTATTTACCTTTGATGTGGAAACGGCAGATGAAGATTTTCAAATGGAATTAATTGAATTAGAATGCGACTCAATACGCAACAAAAGTTTTTGTTATTCTATCCTCTCTAGGGATAGATTTCCCAAAATGATTGAATTTTCGCTGCAAATCTGTGCAATGCTTGGCAGCTCATGTGTGTGAACAGTTGTTTCCACTTGTGAAAAGGAACAAAACACTGTAGAGATCACGGCTTACAGATACTCAGTCATCAATTATGAAAGTGACTTCAGCACCATATTTAAAGTAGGCCCTATAACATTAACACCATTGCTGCAAATAAAAGTTTTCATATTTCTGGGGAAGAAATAAAGGGTGAGCACTAATATTTTATACAAACGAAAATAAAAATAAATTTTCATAAAAATAAGGTACTAAAATGAGTTTTATTTATTTATTATCGTGCCATTTTAATTTAATTTTTAATGTGGCCCTCTCGGTGTTTTTTAGTTTTCAATGTGGCCCTTAATATCAAACGAGTTTGACACGCCTGATATTATATTATATATATATATAATTGAGAGAAATGCGCTAGCGAATCACTACTCGCACGTTTCAAAATTAGGGGCCCAGGTGTCATTTTTCAATTTTCAGAATATAATATCTAGATGGTGAATTCCTCTCTAAAATTAATAATAGCTTCGGATATTTATTCTTAAATCATACCAAGCTCAATTCACGCATGGATTTACAAACGTGGGGGAGGCAAATTCATCAAGTGCTGGAACTTTAATATTAACCTATCTCCTGGTTCCAGGGCCCCTAATTTTGAAACGTGTGATTAGCGATTCACTAGCGTATCTCTCTCATCTCACACACAATCTCGCAAACCCCTAATTCTGAAACGTCTGCTCTGCGAAAACTGACGTCACACGATCGAATAGCGAGTGGATTCTACTCGCCAGCCTCACACCATGCGAGACAGGCCTTGTCTATCGGAGTAGAGCATAAAAATAACAAAATAAGATGCTATCCCCTTCTTCGGTTGCATCTTTCTGAGAGTGATTTTGTGAAATAAAAATTAAAAAAAAAATCCTTTTTTTTACCACTGTTAAAAATAGTTTACAGAAGAAAAAAAAGTATTTAGCCTTTAACACTTTATTCAATCCTTAAAATAAAAATATTTGTTCGGTGAAATATAATTTTATATTTTAATTTTTATAAATGTATCATAATCAAGCTTGAGTCTGTAAGTGAATTTTATTATGTCGCGTGTTAAATTATCACTTAAATAACTTTAATAATTTAAATGTTTGTACATATTTTTGAATTGTTAAGGTATTGACTCTAAAAATTACAAAATTAAAAGGTACAAAGTTAATTTTTTATTTGACATAGTAAAAAAACCGTATTATTATGATATATATATTTATTTTAAAATAGTTGCGAGAATAAAATAATATATCAATAAATTCTAATTATAAACAAGTGATTTAAATTCAGACAAAAAACTAAAATATCATGCTCGGGTTGGGATCGATCTCATCAACAACTACGTTTCAGACATGCATTCTACGAGTTGAGTCAAGGTGGATATTGAATAGATCGACGGTTTAACTTCTACTCATATAGCCTGAGAAATTTTTGAAACAACAAGCTTAGATGCATACAATTGGAAGATGGGTTCCTAATAAAACTAAACAAATCGTTTTACATGATACATTCAACACAATAATAGTGTTTACTTTCAGTTAAGTATCTTGGATAATGGTGCGTTGTGGCATCTCATCCCCTGAACCCTTTGGTATGTCATGGTTTTACAGTGTTGTCGGATTGAAAACTCAGTCGCAAGTGAAACAATACCACACCGACTCGCACGACAGTAGAAACCTTTCAAAATTATCTCTGTTTTGATACAGCCTGCGATTTGCGAGTTTGATCGCTAGCGAGTATTTTCGCAAGTTTCAAAATTAGGGGTCTTATAATCGAATATCGGTTTCTTGGCCCACTGACTCATGGCCATTCATGCTAATCTCTCGGCCAAAGCGTACTTCAGAATTATAAGCTATTTTTATTACACTAATAATTTGTATATTAAATAAATGATACGATAAAATCGAACACATTCTATAATATAGTGTATTTTAGGTTGAAACAAAATTTTCAAAAATAGAGTCTCGGTAAAATACCCTTAAGTAAAGTTTCCTCAGAAAAACAAACATATCCTCTTGCTAATAAAAATTAGCACACTTCCTAACCAGTCCAGTGATATAGTGGTCACTCTTGGCTACCAACTTATGGCTCCTGGGATCGATTCCTGGCTGGCACCATGGGTACAAGGGTACATGGGATACAAGGTATCCTTACAGGTCACCGGGGTTTGGCTAGTTATGCTTAATTCAGGTTTAAGAGTCTCCACGGGTTTCACACCCTCATACTCACTATCACCACCATAATCACTATCTCCCTCGTACTCACTATCTCCCTCATACTCCCTATCACCATCATATTCACTGTCACCATCATACTCACTATCTCCCTCGTACTCACTATCACCATCATACTCACTATCACCCTCATACTCACTATCACCATCACCTCATCTCATCAGGACATGTAAAGATCCTCCACGGAAAGGATGTACTATTAGTACATTCGGACAACCAATGGACAACGGTACATTAGTACCGGCTGATATTTCCACAAACTGGGCTACGAGTGATGTAGTCCAGATATGCATATATATAACACTTCATACATACATTTTAAACAAAATTGTTCAAATATTTTTTACAAATTTTAAATTTTCAAAAATCAATCATCAACCGACTGTCATCGGGTTATTTTTTATTTGTATAAATAAAATCATATATTTATTTATTGGGAAAAACAATTTCCAGATATCCATTTTGAACTAAATCTTCCCCATACTCAAAAAACTTAATATTGTCTAAAATTGATCATAAGTAAACTATCCTTAGATCAATTTATTTGGAAAAAATAACGTATATTATTATTTATTATGTAAAATAAACCCCAGATACTAGGTAACTAAAAAAAGTGGGAGCTATTCTCAAATTTAAAAAAATCAGTCATCATTAAATTATTATGTCTTTTAAGAAAAATAAATGGTACGGCACACCGCACAGACTTTCTCTCTCTTTCTATAAACTCGTAAGATTTCTGAACGGAATAATGTACATTGTATCATCACCACTCCACATAAGAACACGCATAAAATAATATACAATGATATATAATCAATGAGAAAAGAGGCGCAACTTTGTCCACCTAAGAACATTTCAAACAGTTTAATGTCTTCCACAAGGGTCAACACTTCGTATTAAAATTTCGATTTCTGGTTAAAGTTTTAACATTTTATAAGGTGTTGCGGATCTTCAAGTCATCGCATTGATATTTAATTATTCATTTATACATTTTGACCAATAAAAAATGTAAATATTGACTATTGAGTCTAAAATGGAGATAGATCATTGCTATGCAAACATTTCTCCTAAGAGCTTTAAGGAAAAATAACATACTTTGTTAGATACTTATATTTAATTACTCTATGGCATTGGAGAATTATTGCGTTAAGACTTAAGTAGTATATGTTTACAACTAAAGCTCACAAAATTGTATTAATATATTTGCAAATATCTCAGAAACTGCTGCTTTTATAAAAATATATGTCAAATAAAAGTTTTTTATTTCTGATAGTCCTACAATTTTGCAATGATAAGTTGTTTAGTTTCTCCAATAGTTGTGGAGATACGGAAATTAACGCTTCTGTAAAGTACCCTAAAAATCATTTTCATAGGAAAATTAAAATAGCCAGTCTATTTATAATCTTAATCAACGCCTAGATACGAATTTTAATCAAAATCGTTTGAGTAGATTTTGAGAAAACAAAATTTTTCTCTTTTCGCCCTTCAGTAAACTACCCTTAATTTTAAGTTTTTATAGACACACAGACAGACGGCATTGCAAAGACTATTTTTTAGGGTTCGGGGGGTCATGAGACGTTGACATCCATCAACATTTCAGGTTAGTTTTTTTTACGGTCGCAATACTTAAACTTTAATGTCCAAAAAGTTAAACAAATTTATATAATTGCGTATAGATTGAAAGTTATTGATTTTATAAAAATATGTTTCGGATAAAATATCTGTATTATAAATATATATACATATTTGTAATGCTAAGTAATTTCATATCTCAAATAGTTTCGGAGCTATTAAAAAAAATGTTAATTGACGCATCAGACCGGAGCCCTTAAAGCCATTTTGCCGAAATATTGAGGGTAGCCATTATGTTTGGAATATTTATTTATGTTTATAAATGAAATTTAATCAAAATCGTTGGAGCCGATTTTGAGAAAATCGACTTTTTCTCTTTTTGCCCTTCAGTAAACTACCCTTAATTTTAAGTTTTAATAGACACACAGACATACGGCATTGCAAAGACTATTTTTTAGGGTTCGGGGGGTCATGAGACGTCGAAATCCATCAACATTTCAGGTTAGTTTTTTTTACGATCGCAATACTTAAGCTTTAATGTCCAAAAAGCTAAAAATATATATATAATTGCGTATAGAATGAAAATTATTGATTTTATAAAAATATGTTTCGAATAAAATATTTGTATTATAAATATATATACATATTTGTAATGCTAAGTAATTTCATATCTCAAATAGTTTCGGAGCTATTATAAAAAATGTTAATTTACGCATCAGACCGGAGCCCTTAAAGCCATTTTGCCGAAATATTGAGAGTAGCCATTTTGTTTGGAATATTTATTAATGTTCATAAATGAAATTTAATCAAAATCGTTAGAGCCGATTTTGAGAAAATCGACTTTTTCTGTTTTTTTCCTTCAGTAAACTACCCTTAATTTTAGGGGTAGATGTCCAATTCCAAAAACCCCTCGGGGCAACCCTATGAAAACCCAAGATATCAAGTTTCAGCTCAATCGGTAAAATAGTTTAGGCTCTAGTTGGAGGTACAGACAGACAGACAGACAGACAGACAGACAGACAGACAGACGGAAATTCAAAAACCACTTTTTCGGATTCAGGAAGTCATGAAACGTCAAAATTCATCAAAATCTCGAGTTCGATTTTTTTGACGATCACCATACTTTCTCTACCTGTAAGATAGAGAGAAAGTAAAAAGGAATAAATGGTACGGCACACCGCACAGACTTTCTCTCTCTTTCTATAAACTCCTAAGATTTCTGAACGGAATAATGTACATTGTATCATCACCACTCCACATAAGAACACGCATAAAAAAATATACAATGATATAGAATCAATGAGAAAAGAGGCGCATCTTTGTCCACCTAAGAGCATTTCAAACAGTTTAATGTCTTCCACAAGGGTCAACACTTCGTATTAAAATTTCGATTTCTGGTTAAAATTTTAACATTTTATAAGGTGTTGCAGATCTTCAAGTCATCGCATTGATATTTAATTATTCATTTATACATTTTGACCAATAAAAAATGTAAATATTGACTATTGAGTCTAAGATGGAGATAGATCATTGCTATGCAAACATTTCTCCTAAGAGATTTAAGGAAAAATAACATACTTTTTTAGATACTTATATTTAATTACTCTATGGCATTGGAGAATTATTGCGTTAAGACTTAAGTAGTATATGTTTACAACTAAAGCTCACAAAATTGTATTAATATATTTGCAAATATCTCAGAAACTGCTGCTTTTATAAAAATATATGTCAAATAAATTTTTTTATTTCTGATAGTCCTACAATTTTGCAATGATAAGTTGTTTAGTTTCTCCAATAGTTGTGGAGATACGGAAATTAACGCTTCTGTAAAGTACCCTAAAAATCATTTTCATAGGAAAATGAAAATAGCCAGTTTATTTATAATCTTAATCAACGCCTAGATACGAATTTTAATCAAAATCGTTTGAGTAGAGTTTGAGAAAACCAAATTTTTCTCTTTTCGCCCTTCAGTAAACTACCCTTAATTTTAAGTTTTTATAGACACACAGACAGACGGCATTGCAAAGACTATTTTTTAGGGTTCGGGGGGTCATGAGACGTCGACATCCATCAACATTTCAGGTTAGTTTTTTTTTACGGTCGCAATACTTAAACTTTAATGTCCAAAAAGTTAAAAAAATTCATATAATTGCGTATAGATTGAAAGTTATTGATTTTATAAAAATATGTTTCGGATAAAATATCTGTATTATAAATATATATACATATTTGTAATGCTAAGTAATTTCATATTTCAAATAGTTTCGGAGCTATTTAAAAAAATGTTAATTGACGCATCAGACCGGGGCCCTTAAAGCCATTTTGCCGAAATATTGAGGGTAGCCATTTTGTTTGGAATATTTGTTAATGTTCATAAATGAAATTTAATCAAAATCGTTGGAGCCGATTTTGAGAAAATCGACTTTTTCTCTTTTTGCCCTTCAGTAAACTACCCTTAATTTTAAGTTTTAATAGACACACAGACAGACGGCATTGCAAAGACTATTTTTTAGGGTTCGGGGGGTCATGAGACGTCGAAATCCATCAACATTTCAGGTTAGTTTTTTTTACGATCGCAATACTTAAGCTTTAATGTCCAAAAAGCTAAAAATATATATATAATTGCGTATAGATTAAAAATTATTAATTTTATAAAAATATTTTTCGAATAAAATATTTGTATTATAAATATATATACATATTTGTAATGCTAAGTAATTTCATATCTCAAATAGTTTCGGAGCTATTATAAAAAATGTTAATTTACGCATCAGACCGGAGCCCTTAAAGCGATTTTGCCGAAATATTGAGGGTAGCCATTTTGTTTGGAATATTTATTAATGTTCATAAATGAAATTTAATCAAAATCGTTAGAGCCGATTTTGAGAAAATCGACTTTTTCTGTTTTTTCCCTTCAGTAAACTACCCTTAATTTTAGGGGTAGATGTCCAATTCCAAAAACCCCTCGGGGCAACCCTATGAAAACCCAAGATATCAAGTTTCAGCTCAATCGGTAAAATAGTTTAGGCTCTAGTTGGAGGTACAGACAGACAGACAGACAGACAGACAGACAGACAGACAGACAGACGGAAATTCAAAAACCACTTTTTCGGATTCAGGAAGTCATGAAACGTCAAAATTCATCAAAATCTCGACTTCGATTTTTTTGACGATCACAATACTTTCTCTACCTGTAAGATAGAGAGAAAGTAAAAAATATATATGCATTGTAAGAAACTTATGAGATAACCAATTTTAATTAAATTGTTAAGACATTTCTTAAATACTTTAAGTCGTGTGCTGATATAATCAGCTGGTTCAGAAAGTTCATATTAATGATCTCAAGTAAATACAAAAAATTATATTTAAAGTTTAAAAAAATAAATAGTCATCAGCAAGTTAACCCCAAACGATTTTTTTTCCTGAAAAGTCCATGTACAATTTTATGTTTAGTGTCAAACACTCACAAGATATCCATTTAAAACATAATCACTAGAGACACTCCAGAAAAATTTGGAATTAAAAGAAATTACTCATCACTAAAATACCCTTAATTTAAGGTCTTGAGACAAAATATATAAATTATCCAAAGGAATAGCCAGCCATAAAACATCTAAATATAAGGTTTCGACAAAAATCTATTAAACCATTTCAGATCTGTCATCAGGGACATACAGACAGGCAGATATACAGACAGGCAGATTTACATACAGACAGACAGGCAGATATATATATACAGACAGACATACAGACAAGCAAATATACATACAGCAGACAGATATACATACATACATAAATACATACAGATATACTTACAGACAGATACACACACACAGACATACAGACAGACAAACAGACATACAGATATACAGAGAGACATAATAAGAGACAGACATACATACAGACAGAATTGTAAAATCCACTATTTTGGGTTCTGGGCACTTAAAAAGTAAATAAACATCATAATATCGACGTCGAAAATTTGCACTGTTACAATACTTTCTCTTTAGACGAGAAAGTTAAAACATATATTAGTCAATTAGAAATGTAATAACTTATTCAGGCACTTTATTAACTATATTATCTAGTTCTCACTAGCGTATTATTTTATCTAATGAATCGAAAATGTATACTTATTAGATTTTTGGTAAAAGGCGATACACTTATTGACACACGTATGTGTTGTAGTACACATATTTCTTTTATAAACAAATATACAAATCATAGGCCTATAAAATCGACCGTTCTGCAACGATGATTTTCAGTGAAATTACGTAATATGCTCACGTATTATCTCAGGAAATATTTGTAAAGTTGTAAACAACATTCATGATTGTTTTCTTCCCAAATTTCCTAATTAGTGGTTTTGTCATGTAGCCTTGACTTCTACTTTCTTGGTTTTGTTCTTACTACTCAACACCGGAACAATTACAATATTATGTGTGGTTATGTAAAGGCACAAAACACGTCTTTATTGGCTTTAGGTTATGTTCATACCGGTATGGCAATTTTTTTACTCATGAATAATAAAATATTCTTGTTTTAAATTACATGTTATAAATTAGGAGGGGCTAATGACCTCACTATGCCAAAGTGCCTACAAATGCTAATAATATAAATAGGGATGATCCACGCCAATCAAGCAAAATCAAATTCGTTGGTCTTAAGTTAATTGAACTTAAGTTAAGAATACTTGATTGCCACCGCAGCATCTGTTGTGTGGCGCGGGCGCAGTAGAGCTCTACTCTTGCCGCTGGCTACTCTGGCCGCTCAATCTACATAATTATTTTAACTAGTTTGATTCAAGGTTGGCTGCTTTGTTACATATTGTGGCTTATGAAAGAGAAATAAACATTTTATTGAGACAAGAAAAGTCATCCTTGTACGATATCATGCAGGCTGACGACAATAACAGATTGTAATTGGCAAATCGTTGCAGAAAGTTTCACAAATATAAACTTAAGAGATTTTTTTTTCCTTAGAAATTAGAAGGATTCATTCTTTGGGCTACATGTTACTAACTTTTCCAACACATGTGACTTGGGAAGCCACGTCTGATAACTGATGCCCCATTTAAATAGGAGATTTTTCGTAATTAAATCAGTATTATCATTTTTACTGAAATAGTGCTGGAAACTACCACCTAGTAAACAAGAAGTAACTACCACAAAATATATGATGCACATCTCACGGTCACTGTGTTTATCCATGTTATGTGGATGTTTTATGTGACAAACAAAAATAAATTGTATTTCATAAAATTGTTCGTGTAATATGTATTTTGAAACGCCCAGCAAATTTTCCTAGTTATGAATAATTTATGAAATACTTGAGATTAAAACTGTTTCTTTCAAACCTTTATTACAAATAAAGATAATTTGTTTTCCTTTTATTTTATCGACAAAAAACTTCTGCTCAGTTAGCTAACGCCAGACAGCTAATATAGTTTCACACATGCGTCTGTTTGTTGAAAACTTTGACCTGATTCTATGCACAAGTTTCCAAGATTGCTTCTCATTTTGTTAATAGTTGCAATGATATTTGCTCACAAGCACTGTAATAGTTTACTTGTACTGGATTCTGTATTTAATTTAATAGGGAAACACCACCCATTGGTACGAGGTATAATATAGACTATAGATCATAGAAAGCGTCACTTTTTAGAACATGTATTTACTTAACGTCATTACAATGTTGGTGATGTTAAATTCTTAGTTTCACAAGATTTGGATTAATCCAATCATAGAAAGCCTTTTAAATTAATACTTTAGAAACCCTAGTACCTAATACACCATTATAGAAATAAATGGTACGGAGCTCCGCATGGAATTTCTCGCTCTATTGTTTAAAAATGGAGATATTTACTCAAAACTCATAATATATGTGAAACGAGATGGTATACACTAGCGAATTAGAGAAAAAATTTCGTTATACTTAAATAACACCCTTTTTTACTCCCAGTTTAAAAATTTCTAATATTATTTTTAAATAATTAAAGTCCTCATTTGTATATTTGGACCAATAAAAAAGATCGATATTTGGACGACCAGGGTCAACACTTCATATTAAAATTTCGACTTCCGGTTAAAATTGTCGATATTTTATTAGGGGTTGCGCATTTTATGGTTATCGTATTGCTATAGAATGCCTCATTTATAAATGTTGACCAATAATAAAGGTAAATATTGACTATTGAGTCTAAAATCCAAGAGAGAGAGATCATTGCTGCCCAAATATTTTCCCTAAGAGGTTAAAAGAAAAAGAGCATCAACTTTTTGAGAGACTTACCTATTTACTTACTCTATGGCATTAGAGAATTATTGCTTTAAAACTTAAGTAGTATCTCTGTACAACCAAAGCTCACAAAATTGTATCAATATACCAGAAACTATTGGTTTTATAGTGATATATTTCAATCAAAAGTTTTTTATTTTAATAATACTACAATTTTGCAATAATAAGTTATTTAGTTTCTCAAATAGTCTTAATCAACGCCTGGATACGAATTTTAATTAATATCGCTAGAGATGATTTTGAGAAAATCGAATATTTTTATTTTCGCCCTTTACTAAACTACTTTTAATTTTAGGATTAGTCAAACACACAGGCAGACGGCATTGGAAAAACAGCTTTTTAGTTTTCGGGGTGTCATGAAACGACATCCATCAATATATCGTGTTAGATATTTTACGGTTGCAAAAAGATAAACAAATATTTATATATTTCGTATAGCTTGAAAATTACTAGTTTTATAAAAACATGTTTCAAATATAATATTTTTATTATAAATAAAATTATACATTTGCATTGATAAGTAATTTCATTTCTCAAGTATCTACGGAGAAATGATAAACAATTAGAATTTACGCATCAGTACGGAACCCTTTAAGTCATGTTGACAAAAAAAATTGAGAGTGGCAATTTTGTTTGAAATATTGATCAATCATTAGAAATAAAATCTAATCAAAATCGTCAGAGCCGATTTTGATAAAATCAATTATTCCACTTTTCACTCTTGAAGAAACTAGCCTTAATTTGAAGGTTGGATAGCCAATTCCAAAAACCAATCGGGGTAACCCTATGAAAACCCTAGATACCAAGTTTTAGCCCAATCGGTAAAAAAGTTTAGGCTCTGGCCCGAAGTACAGACTGGACAGACAGACAGACAGACGGCATTGCGAAAACCACGTTTTCGGGTTCGAGGGGTCATGAAACGTCCAAATTCATCAAAATCTCGAGCTCGATTTTTGTGACCATCACAATAATTTTTCTTCCTGTAAGGTAGCGAGAAATTAAAATGAGTGAACTTAGTTTGAAATCCAAATATTAATCATAATCATCTTTCATCCTTTCTCGTGACTCGTAGAGCTGTTTTAATATTTTACCCTTCTAATCTTGTTTCATTAGCTAAAGTAACTGTTAACATGTAAAGATAAAACCAATTATTTGGTTTCTGTTGGACTTTTTGCCACCGACACTGGTGGTCACGCAGTATAAAGCATAGGTTTCGCAACATACTGGCTTGTCTTTAAGGGGCAGGCTAAAGATTAAATATTGACTTTGTGCCTTAAGGATGATTTTTCACAAGTAATTTATCATTTTGTAGTCCTTTCCACCCTTTCTCTATGCTAAGCTACCCTCCCTCAGAACATGTCGATATTTTCATTCTTTTGTTGAAACAAATAATTCAGATGCCATTAAAAATAATCCCTGCCACTGAACCAGACCAAATTAACACCAAGAAATCTGAGTTTATTTTAAGATGCTGACTGCGATTCTAACAGCTTGTAGCTCCTTTTGCATTAGACGCCTGTCAAACAATAACAAATAAAAATTATATACAAATAATTAAGACATTTAGTGTAAACGAATTTACAAAATTCACCTTCTCAGCCTCGTATTTATCTTGATATGCTGGAAATGTGCTCATTCTGTGATCGAATTTCAAGGGCTGTTAACTCAACCTTAGAAATGGTCTTTGGTTCTAACTTAAGCTACATGTCCCCCAGCAATGATTTTATTTTTAAATTTCAAGTTGATTTATATCAAAATTATTATATTTTATATCAAAATTAATTTCATTGCAGCTAAGATATATTTTGTAGAAGTCGATCTCGAAATATCAAGTTATAAAGTGGCTGTCCTCCTGATTTAAATTTCATAAGTCGTGATGAAACATATAAGTACTTTCTTACAATCTGCGCCAATTTCTGAACTTCCTATAAAACATTAAAATATTTTCACTGTTGCACTGATTGATTTTGCAGATTTTAGAACACAAGAAATTTAAAGTCTTCTCGTTTTAAAAGGTATGTGATATAGCCCTAATTGATTTAAAATATATGTATACCTCATTTTAAAATCACAAATTAATTGTTTGCTTTCTAAAAACAAAAAAATTTGGTGTATGTTAATTTATTGCAGCCTACATTTAATAAATGGATACTTAAAATATTTTACTCTATTCATTTTCCTTATATAAAAATATTTCACTTTTCGTGTATACTATTGACAAGATTTTTGCCAAATCTGGTTTGAATTATATATATATATATATATTTATCTATTTATTAACTAGTTTGATTAATAGATATATATATATATTTATCTATTTATTAACTAGTTTGATTAATAGCAGTACATTGTCCATTTGTACACCAACCGCGTCCTCACAAACATCCCTCATACACTTATCCATGAATACTATTGACAAGATTTTTGCCAAATCTGGTTTGAATTATATATATATATATTTATCTATTATTAACTAGTTTGATTAATAGTTTTTTATATTATCTATTTATTAACTAGTTTGATTAATAGCAGTACATTGTCCATTTGTACACCAACCGCGTCCTCACAAACATCCCTCATACACTTATCCATGAATACATTAAACAACCACGGAGAGAACTGTTAGAACAAGAGAATGATTTTGTGTATCTGGGGAGAATGTTCTGTAAAAGTGGAAGGATGGATGTTGAAATCGACAGACGGGTGAATGCATCTCGGAGAGTAGTTGGATGTATGTGGACTATTGCTAAGAATGAGGTAGTATTGGAAGAGGCAAAAAGGCAGTATATAACATTGTTTCATGGTTTTGGAGCGTGGGATTATGTCAGGAGAAACACAAGAGCAAGGTGAATGCGGTAATAAATTAATGTGGAAAAACTCGTATGGACAGAGTCGGTAACTAAAGTGTGCTGAAGGAGTGCGGTTTGAAGGGGATCCAATAGGTCAATGTGAAAGAAGTGTCTTACGTTGGTTTAAGAATGTTGAGAGGATGAGTGTGGATTGAGTGACAAAGCAAATATATGAAGGTAGAGTGTGTGGATCAAAAGGAAGGGCTAGCAAGCTAAGACGTGGATAAATACTGTAGATGAATATGTGAAAAAGAGAAACATTAAGCGTTTACAGAATAGAAGAGTATGTTTGACTCGGTGTATGGATGCTGTTAAAGCGAAGGGAGTATGCAAGGATGGGGAAATGTGGAGAAAGTTAGTGAGGCTTTATTAAGTACAGCGTTTTTTTAAGCTATATGCACAGTTTATTGCCTTCCTAGTAAAGGAACGGCTTGTTTAGGGATTTATATACTAATAGTAGAGTAGTGCTATGACTGGATTTTGCTTTTTGGTAATATAAAAGTTTCTATAAATATTCAGTAACTAAAACTTCTCTAGTAAAAAGAACGAAATCACACACGTTTCTCCAATCAGTGTAAACATATTCAAAATAAGTAATCAATTTTTTCACACAATTCTGCTTCTTTACTTTGCTCTTTACTTGGGAAAATCATCTCTGACAGGCCACTTAAAAATAAGTGTGTTTATTTTTATATAGGCTTACTCTCTAATGCTATTAACACATTCAATTAAAAATGACTTTTTTTAGTAATATAATATATGTATGTATGTAGAGTAAATAAACGGCTTATATAGCTTGCAGCGTACGGATACATTTCTTCCGTTAACATGTTAGTAAGAAATGAAAATAGGATGGCAGTTCCTGTACCCTGCCGCATGCGATATTTGACTCTACTACTTATCCTTCTCATGCGCAACTAAGCTTAACTAAGGTGGAGTACCACTTTATCTTCAGGTCCAAGCCTATA
Organism: Timema podura; assembly: GCA_033556935.1. Classification (NCBI taxonomy): domain Eukaryota; kingdom Metazoa; phylum Arthropoda; class Insecta; order Phasmatodea; family Timematidae; genus Timema; species Timema podura. The sequence goes on from JAVRXN010000010.1 coordinate 6,987,287, forward strand.
GACTCTAAAAAAATATCTGGGTAGAGCAATTCCCGCATTACAGAAAGGCAATTAATGCCAAACCACTCCAATGAGGTGAAATAAGGACACGAAAAAATGTTTGACAAAGAAAACGATAACTTTAATAGTATCGTTCCAAGTGCATACTGAGTGAAAAAAATATGAGTTGATGCATATTGACGTTAACAATTGGATAGTACATTATATCTCAAGATTATACTTGTGTTACTAGGTTTACTGCCCAAAGCAGAAATAAGATAATATTTTATTTTGTATGGGGGGAAGATCAGTGATGTCAATACATCAACCTGGATGTATAGACCTTCGTCGCATTAACACCCACATCTGTGGAAACTTTGATAACGGCAACATTTGCATAGTTTCTGGTTTGAAAATGATATGGAGGTCATAGCTGGAATCTCGCCGGTGCTATAGTCTAACCAGGGCAGTCCAGAGTGGCGTCCTGGTACTTTCTTAGCTGCCGGGGCGCCACCCTAGTGCTTTAAAAAGTTTATAAACGTAGTTTTGAAACAAAAATTCGACACCAAGCCTAGGTGCGATAAATCCTCTCGATGTGTAATAGGTACGAGGCCTCCTAGAGTAGTTACATATTCAGGGTATTTTAGAGTACATAAGCTATTGTAGTTATATTAGAATAGTTACCTATCATTTAATACAAGATTAATAAACCTTTTCTCCACATAACCCAAGACTTACACTATTTTCTTGTACCTGAGTGTCGGCGAGCCTAATTTAGATGAGTGTTTGACTTAATAGAACACCTCAAATTAGTAAAGGAAGAGAGCAAATTATTACTAACAATTGACGAGTTCACAAGTTTAAATTAACTTTCCACATTCATGATTTACATAAAAACTAAAATGAATAAAGAAATGAAGAATATTTTTCTTGGATTGGTTAAAATTAAAAATTAAATATCACAAACAATAAGAAAGAATCCTCTTATTGTGTCGTCAGTAACATGACTTTATTGAGGAATATAAAAATATATCTAATTTGTTTTGCATATAAAGGTGCGCAGTGGGCGTAGCGACCAGGTGGGGGAGGGGGTTAGGACGTTCCACACCGGCTGCCATCAGTCAAGGGGTGTCATCATAGATGTGTCATTTTGTAAATAAAAAAATAAGCAAAATAAATTAAAATAATTTGAAAAAAATATTTATAATAGTTTTAAAAATATAATAAATAATAATAATAATAATAATAATAATAATATAATATAATAATAATAATGTAATCATTATTATTACTACTATTATTATTATGTGTTACATTAGGGATTCACTGCTTTGACTGTAATTTATTAGGCTGAATTTCACTACATTGCTGCTTTTTTTTTACAGGATTAGTTTTGCAGTCTTATTTTTATTCAAGCTCTTACTAAGCTTCTTATAAGAATTTTGTTCATACACTGGGTAGGGGGTGCCAAAATGCCCCACATGTCAAATGCTCTTGCTATACCACTGTTAGTGGGGGTGGTCAGGAGTGGCAACAATTATTTGTGAGAGATTTACTATAATTTTAATTTGACACACTGTTTGAATAATGAATTTAAACTGACAATTATCAACCCTATTGATGATATTAAAGCACAAACTCATTTCAAAGCATTTATGAACACATTATATGCGTTATTTAATCAGTTCAGTCTCCTAAGGACACAAGAGAATTGCTAGCCATCGCATCAACACTTGGAGATCACTAAATGAAATTGTTTGAATGCTAGATGGGAGGTGGTTGTCTCGCAGTTTTAGAACAGCTGAGTCCGTTTGGAACTTCTTTCAGGTATTAATAGTTTACTTTAAGGCTGAAGTCAATGACTCAACACAAAATTCCATTGGAAAATTAAAATAATAACTAATAACTGATGATTCTTTCAAAATCTTCACAAGGGAGATAACATATTCTGAATAAGGCTGATTAGCTAATACATCGCACAATAAGAATGAGTGAATCAATTAAATCCAGACAAGGCTAAAGAGTAAAATAAAGTCTAAAAGTAGTTTAGAGTGGTTAATTTCATGGCGTGGATTTTATTGACAAGTCATGACACCAATAATTAAATCAGCTGCAATTATTTTGAGTAGCATTATGCATAATTTTATAGTTAGATGTTTCGCAACTATTTCAATGTATGTAATGAAAGACAGTCACGTTTGTCAAGGGAAATATTCAAAACTGTTTAAGGATTTTGAAACACTGAATTTAAACTTGTGGCCGAATAATATGGAAGTGGCAAAAATTGAGGACTCCATAAAAAAAAGTTGCAGCCGCTTTGGAACATAACTGAAAACAAATTATTTGATTGTATTTCTAGACTACGTTGACTGTGGAGGAAGACGAATTTTAGAGTTTCTTAAACTGCCGGTAGATTGCTTTAAATCGCTTCTTTGTAGTTGTTTTTAGCCGGGGTGTGGTTTTACTGTAACGATCTTAGTAACTTCTCCATTATACTTTTCTATTCATATAAATGATGCTACATCGTTAATGTTTATCAAATTAAATGTTCCACCTTTGAAGCAATATGACCCACTACCAGATGGTCAGTGGGCTGTGGAGACAAAATGGTGGTTTGTGGTGTTCCTTACCATAATAGAAAATAATTATGTTCATTGCTTTAATAGTTAGCATAAGCTGAAGAGATTGCGTTAAATTACTACCACGTATATGTATATACTCTTTTTAATTTTAAACCCATTAAAATATATTCTTAAATTTTAAACGTTAAATTATTGATAAGAGAATTTTCCACAAAGTATGCTTTGATATAAATATAGTCCTACTTGGAATCAGGAGAACGACCACCCCAGTGCCTTTTTTATCAGGACTACCCCACTGGGCATATTTAGTGTTTTCCTTTGTGCTGGTACAGCCCACTTTAAACTACAGTATATCTATATCATCCCTACTTCATTATTTAAAATATACCTATATATTTGATGGGTAGTAAGGCATGGAGCACAAACAAATTAAATTAATCACGTCATGATAATGTAGGTAAATAGTGAATAGGCCTAATATTTATTTACAAGATTATCCTATGTGCAATGGCAACCTAAATCTTAAGTAATGATGTTCTTGGTTAGTTCCACGTTGGTTAGCTCATAAAATTTGATTAGATAATAAAATAATTTTGAAAGTAAAATGTAAAATTTATCAAAGCCTTAACCAGCTCGTAACTGCTATTATTTTACTAGTGAATTGGAATACAAATAATAAATATTGGTTTAAAAGGTTCGAAACAAGAATTGATATTTATAGTTCTGTCTGATAATGTTCCTGAACGAAATACAATTTCCATCCATCTAAGAATAGATATATTCATTTTATACTATAGATGCATTAAAATAAACCGTTTCCGGATTAAATCATGGGCTTATCGTTATATTGTCAGGGCTATGGCCAACTTCCAAATGTAATTGCAGCCGCGCGACAAGTCTGTGACCTTCTTCAGGCCACGATCATGAAACAAGGCCACTGAACAAGTATCTCCACCACGACCATGTCTGTATTTCCATCACACTACTATGCTCACTCTTTAGTTTCACACAAATATTTTACTAGAGTTTCAACCATTTTTAATTAATGTCCAAACTGAGTAAAAAATTATATATATTCAATATTATTATTATTATTATTATTATTATTAGCACCGCGTCTTACTACCCGTTCGGGTTATACGCATATATTCAAATTAACTTTGTTAAGACATATTCTTTGTTATTATTTCATAAGTTTTATAAGAAAACTTCAACAATTTAATATAATATACTTATTGACCTATTTAATTTAACGTGGGTAAGGTAAGTTCGTAAAATTTTACACTCCGTAAAAGGCATTACAAAGGAGTGGACACAATTTACTAACGCTACATAATTGATATAAATCAAACATAAAGTAAGGTATAAAAGTCAATATTAGACTTCAAAACCATAAATATTTGCACAGCTGGAGCCAAGAATACTGTGACTATAAATAATAATTGGACGCAATAAACAGTACAAATTTCTTTAGCCAAATCATTTCCAATAGAGTAGATACACATGCAAATCTTGTAACGAACTTAAAAGATTGAGATGTGTCACAAATAAATAAACCATTATAATATGTAAATCACTTGTTAGATCGATAAGATCCTACGGGATATTAATCTCAGGAGAATTACAGAATGTTCTACTATAAAAACTCTGCAGTTATAAAAATGAATTTTGAAAAATATACCAAAAATGCTAGCAAACAAGCAAACACCCAACAACAAATTTTATTTCTTAGCCAAGTATACAAATACAGCCTCATTTTAGAATATGTACTGCTATTAACATAATATTCGTTCAACTTATAACAAAGATGTGTATGTATATGGTTAGATAGATCGGATAGGCGCTATTGCCAAATGATTTAATAAATTGCTACCAGAAATTCGAGATATTCCTTAAGTAGGTGAAGCAAAATTACAATTAGAATGTGAATTATTTAAGAACTCATTAAAAATACTAGGACCAATATCGGTGGCCACGCGTACTAAGGGGTCCATCTTGTTTATTTAAGACTAGCCTGTGTTGAGATGGTAAGAGTTAAAATTCTATATACTCTAAGTGCACTGAGGTGCTTTTCCTAAAAGGTTTTCCACTTTATTTTCACGCAAATGTGGGTACGTTTCCCATCCCTATTTATTTAGTGTAATTAAACGGATAACGTGGACAGACAGTAAGACGCAGTCATTACACAGACACAGATAAAAATGTATTAATTCAAAGTTATTAAATTATGTGTAAATATGTTTTTCTTTTTAAAATTTTGCTTCAAGACTTAAAGGTGTATTTTTAGGTACTTCGGGATTTTTATTAAATCAATTATATAAATTGCTTTGAAAATCTAACTAGGATTGATTGATTGAAACGAAAATTATTATCAGGGGTATTCTAAAGACACTTTATGAACCAAATGATGATACAGAGATCGGTATAAACAGCAGAAATATTTCGAAAATATATCTGAGAATTTATAAGAAAGACTCAGAAGAAAATAAAAATACATATTCGTGTTCAGGACATTTTGAAGATATATTTGTTTCCATTTACATAGAACTTTTTGCTACCCCCATTTGGATGTGCTCCTCCAGGCGCCGGGTGAAATCATCTATGACTTTACGTAGCATGTATTCAGTAATAACTGCAACTCTCTATTCAATGCTCCTCTTCAGATATATGTTCACAGGTACGGGGGAACGAAAACATGTCGCATTGAAGTACCATACTTATTTTTGTGTGGGAAATTTCTCAATTCTACATTTGGTCCACCTGTCGACGCAGATTATCAATTGTTTACGTGTTATGTTATGCTACCACCATCTATACTCCACCATCCTCATCTCCAAAGAAGAAAGTTCTGTGAATAAATAATGATGATGCAGCACACAAAACAATTACCTTTGGAGAATCCAGTGATCGCTCATGAAGTTGATGTGGATTTTAAGTCAACCAGTAGCGATAGTTGTATTTATTTACGCCTCCATTTAAATAAAAGTGGGTCTTTTCCCTAATGAAAAAGTTGTTGATACGATAGTACACCCTCTAGTGCTGTTTCAAGAAACAAGTGAAGAAGTATAGTCTCCGTCATGTCATCGTTTGTACTGGTTACTTGCACCCATTCGTATGGATGAAACCTAAATCCATGAAGTATTTGTCGCATCCTACGCTCATATTACATACTCAACGCGGCAATATGATGTCAAGCTGATACTGTGAATGTACGACATGCACTCTCGCTTCTTGTTTTCAGTCACTCAAGTTCTAGGTGGAGTAATATCCTCCAGTAAACCTTTATTATGGAACTGCGTAACACATGTCATGATAGAGTGTAGTACGGCACTTTTGGAGCATAAATTACCTTCAAATATGCTGCTGCTTTAATTTAAACGAATCACTCTATGCACGCAACATGAGTTTTTACACACTAGCGACAGAAGAAATCTCCCACACCTGCTCGAGATATTGATATATTTTGTGTGTTTGTTACGCATCGTTCTAGCAGCTATTATAACATACTTTACCAGAGACACTTAAATAAAATTAATTTAAATACTCCTGATTACTTATTATTAAATTATTGATATTTGTAATTAGTACGATTATGCAAAATCGTTTATGCTTTATAACTTCACGATTCCAAAATCAATGTTTATATTATTAATTTATAATAATTTAATGTGAGTAATATACGCAGCATGATAATATGAAATGTCCTTTTGTAAACTATCATTTCATATATTAACCAAGCAATTTGTATTGAATTATAATTGTTTGCATAAAATTGTGCTCATTGTTTAGTTAATATTTTTTTTAAAGTCTGAAAAAAAAATCGATCCAGTGACAATTTGAGATGTGAAGCATGATTTTATTTTTATTCTAACAGTGAATAAATTATTAAACGTAGTTTAAGATAACATATTGATGATGATGAATTTATAGGAACTGCATTAGTAGGATAAATAATAATGTCACAACGCAAAATACTTTCCTTAGTGCAACTTAACTGGTTCAAGCCCTAATTGTTTCAATTCGAATTGAAAAATCAAGTTAACCTATGATGAAATACGTTACTTGGTTATTTATTCCTTTGATGTACATTATTAAATAAGCTTGATAAACTAAAAAGAGTTTACCTTTTGAAGCAATGTATTAAATGAAATAAGCACAGGCCTCTTACATATTTACATTTGCAACAGTTTTTGAGTTGATTAATCGTAAAGACAGGATACAATTAGAGTTTAAAAAGTATTTAAACATTTACTGAAAGATTTACATAGCAGAACGTCTTTATTGTAACGTTCAGGTTGTAGGCATATGTAATGATTACCCTGGTGAGTTAGGGACTCGGAAGGTTAAATTAAAAGGGGTGCCCGCATTTGTGTGGGGTGAGAGTGTGGAAAACCATTTATAAAATCCACCCTCCAGTATAAGGATCAGGATTACATCCCCGATCTCCTCAACAATAGTCTAATCCAGGGTGGTCCAACGTTTTTAATTCCAGGGGCTAAATCTGACTATCAGTTTGCGACGTGGGCCGAATATATATTTAGTAATCCACCATGGGCGTAGGTAAATTTTAGTTGGGGGGGCGGGGGGGAAGCCCTATGTAATGTATGACATGAGGTTAAGACTCTCTATTAAACCCTAAGAAAAAAGAATATTGCATTGAGTGGTCCTCGTTTGGTGAGGTTTTGAAAATGATACTCTTTTAAAAGATATTTAGAAAAGTGCTCCTCCCCAAAATTTGTTATAATTTGGATACTCCTAGAAGCTTTTTGGAGTAGTCGTCCTTTGAAATTTTTTTGAATATTGGATGCCTCTAAACGATATATTAAGTAGCGCTCATCGAGATTGTTTTTTATAAACTAGATTCCCTAGAAGATGTTTGAAATGAATTGGATGCCCCCAACCTTTTTGAAATTTGAATATCCCTAGATGTTATTTACAGTGCTCCTCGCCTATTTTTATTGTTTCAGAAAGTGAGATATATCTAGAAGCCGATTGAAGTGGTCTTCCTTCCCCCAGCCATTTTAAGAAATTGGATGCCCCTGAAAGCTACTTGATATGGTCCCCGCCTGGAATTTAAATACAAATTAAATGCCTTTATAAGCTGGTGAAAGTGGTCTACGCCCTACACATTTCTGAAAATTGAATGCTTTTAGAAGCTATTTGGGGTGGCACCCTCAGATATTTTTTGAAAACCGGATAGCTCTAGAAGTCATTTAGAGTATATTTGCATGGAAAGTTTTTGAAAATTAAATGCCTCCAGGAAATATTTGGAGAGGTCCTTCCCTGAAAAATTTTTGAAAAGAGAATTCCTCTAGAAGTTATTTGAAGTTTGATGCAAGGCCATATTAACAAATTTGGAAAACATTGGAGGGGGGCTAGGGCGGTTGAACCTCATAAACCCCCTCTCTTGTACCCTATCAACTTAATATAGACCAATAAACAACACTTAATAAAAACATATTTTCAAATAGTTGTATAGAAATTGTATTTTTGGTTGTTAGAATCTTTAAAATTTTACTGACAAAAAAATTATTAATTTCTCAAAAAATGATTGTGAAATAAGCACGCGCGCGCGCGCACGTACACACACACACACTTTCACAAACAACTTAGCAATAGTATATATTTATACATATTTTTACTAATCAAATAGATGCATAATAAAATGAAATAATGATTTTTTTGACAATATTTTTATTTGAATCGTTAGCTATTTTACATCTGATACTGAGGGTTTCCCTTTAATTTTCCTCCAGGATACTGTGAGGGCCACATTTTCAGCGAGCGTGGGCTACATTTAAAAAAATTGATATCCTGTAAATATTAGTAATGAAATAAAAATGCAATTCTCTTCAAGATTGCGTAGCCTATTACTTCGCATATTAGGGATAAGTCATTTGTAGGTTTGGTCTAGATGTTCTCAAAACTGAGTGTACATTGATAATAGCACGAGTAACTCGACGTTGGTGTGACATTAATCACCAACAATACCAGAATGTGTTGGCGTCTGCGAGTCGACCCAGAGCAATGCGAACCGACATTGAGAAACTGGTCTTAATGGTCTTCAGATCTAAGATAACATCAATGCGAACATTAATCCAAATAACGACCTTGTGACCAAGTGGCAAGGTAGGACAACTCTTGATTCGTTCCAAGATGGTGACAAACATAATGTAACATGTTCTGTAAGTAAGGTATTGTATTATTCACCAGGTTTAGTCTTTTTGACGTTATGGATAGATGATGTGATTTACATTGAGTTAGATTGGAACTATATTCAGATCCAGTTCTGTGTTTAGAAAGTAAAAAACATTCAAAACAATAACATAAAATGAAATGAACTATAAAAATCTGAACGCAGGCACCGACTCGTTGTACATCCTTTATTAATTTGTAGTAACAGTGTCCCTAAAAGTAGCTAAATTACAGTTCCTTTAAATACAATAAATTTTTGTAATGAATAATTTGATTGAAAAAATGAATACATATCCTCGGAATAAGCATTTATAAACTACATAAAATTAATCATAATAATTACACTTAAATTGCTAGAAGGTTTCGTTCTCTCCAACATTATGAGGCATTGAATAGGCAATATTATTGTTAATGACAAACTCATTCTTAATATACGACAGTCACCTATATATTAATAGCTTTTGAGCCATATTGAATTTCTAAATAACATATTAACTTATATCTTTTTATGTTGTATTTATGTTTAGACACGTAGATAGAAACGGTTTGAGTGAATATAGGTCTACTTTTGAAAGCTTTTATAGATTAAAATTTCAAGTAATATTTCAAAATTGCTAGCAATATTTAAAACAAATTTTATCCGTGGTTAATTTCTAGATATATAAAATTCTAGTTTTATTTGTGTATATATTTTTTTAATAATTGATACAATTTATTATTTTGTTCATGTTATTCATTTATTTAAGTTATTTATAATTTACTAATAACACATTTTAAGATTTGGTAAATATGAAAGTAACACAGGTTTATCTGATAGTTTAATGGACAATCATAGGAATATGATAATCATTCATTGAGATTACTCATGAGTGGCATTGCTATGTAAAAAGTTTGAATGATTTTGGATACAAATAAACATATACTATAAAATTTTATATATATTTTAACATAAAGTTAAATTGAAAACTTCCAGAATTTTTAATGGTAATTTTCTTAAATGAAACACTTATAATGTCAAATATTTTTTTAAAGTCTAAATGCCACACACATTTATGTATGTGTGACAATTTGTAATATAGGTATATATAATTTTGTGCAATGCAGTTATTATAATTAAAATGCATTTATATTATTACGAACTATGTGTGTTCAAACCACCTTGAAGAATATATATATGAATAGTACGTATATATATAACCTGATAATTACTAAATAAAAACAAAGGGCGTAGTTGAATTCCACTAATATTGCATTGCGCAATATTATGAATACAGTTTTTTTCCTAACATCAAGAAGTTTAATTTATAGAAATTAAAGCTTTAGGGAAAATTTTCTGAATATTAATAAAATTTTGCTTTTATTATTGATGCTAGGATAGTTTCCTTAAAGCTAGCGTTAATTTCTACAAAACTTTAACTCTGTATGCATGTATGTACTTAACAAATTAATTTAGTTTCTAAATTGGAAGCTAAAACAACGTAGCATTGACACATATCTAGTGCTGTTGGCATATGGTTGGGTAGTTAAAGAATAAATAAATCCTAAGATGATTAAAATTATAAAAACCTTTGTGTAACACCGTGTATTTATCTAATAAAATATTGAACGTCAACCTGATCAACACTAATCTATGAAGGTGACTCATTGCATTGCAAATTAAGGCTATTTCCGTGATGTAAGTATTTGCTAATTGAGAACAGTGACAGGGACACCAAGTTTAAACAAATTTCAAGGGAATCATTATCATAAAAACTATTTTATGTTTCACTTTATGTATTATACTTACTAACGAGAATAAACTTTGAATGGTGCTGAGAAGTATAATAATATAAAATAATCTAATTCATGAAATCAGATAGTATAAGGAAAATGTATTTATTTAAGGATAATTTTACATTAAAAAAGGGATAAATATGATTATAGTCGACTCTGGTTATAACGAACCTCTACAGACTCAGATATTTTGTTCACTATGTCCGAAGTTCTCTAAAACTGATTTTTTTAAATCTGAAAATATTGGGTTAGTGATAAACAAAAAAGAGGTCAAATACAATCGCTCTTTCTTGAAATCTATTAATTTAATCTTGAAAAAAATCTGTTATATGCTGCTGTTTACTGCATACTGAGTTTATTATTATTATCACTGCGTCTTACTACCTTTCGGGTTATACGCACTTACGCTGATGTGTAACGGTAGGGTGATTGTGAGATGAAATGGAGGACCTACAGTTTAACGTGGGATCCGAACCATGGTGGAGGCATTCCACACATTCACAAGATGTGATTAATACACATGTGTTAATGTGTTAATTAATATTTTCCCAGATCATTCTCAAGAGTGCTAACATAATTATCACTACATAAACTTATTTGTAGGGTAAATAAAGGAGAGTAATATGATTGTTTTGCCATTCCTTGCCAAAGGGGTGGTTGGTGGTCGGTGGTTGGAGTGAGAGCTCTAGGGTGGAATGTGGAGGGTTTGGAGGGGGTGCCGCGGGGAAGCACTAGTGCTAATATTAGTTGCGCTTTCACAATGTAAAGAGGTTGCCAGGCTAGGATATTTCTATTCTTAGCTTAATATAAGTAGTTTTTAGAGACTAAAACGCTGGAAAAATGACTCTCATCGCTAACGTTATTTTTTATATTATTATTACAATAATTTCCTTAAAAACCCGAAATACTTTGAAACTAAAGGAGAAGAACTATTGACAAAATGTTTGTGTGTACAACAGCTTTCTCCCCAATTTAAAACAAATAATAATAATTATTTGATTACATCATAACGAATGCGTCGTAGAATAAATGTTCAAGCTATCTTTCCGGCTAAAATGATTTTACATAACCAACATGACTGATCCTTAACACGCTTGTGTACTAATTATGTTAGTGGGTTAGGGAATCGAACCCCGTTCTCCCTGTCATCGGCAGTCCTGTCTATTGTGAGAGTGACGCCTTAGACCACACGGTCACAACTTATTATTTGGGACATTGACTCACATTAATAAGTTGTTTGAATGAGATTTTAAGAGTCTGCGATGAAGTGACAGATCAGAGGTCTTGGGATCACTTCCCGTGTCCGGGTACTATTTTACAATATATTTTAACTATTATTCGTCACGTTAAATCTATTACATTGTATGTTAAAACGTAAAATGATAAATTTAGTAAATTATATAAGCGAAGCATAATTTATTTTTATGGTTCCAAATGTTGTTGAAAGTATGCACGTCTGGCCATTGTAACCAAACGGGCGTATCTACCTTTTGATAAATCTCTTTCTAATCTTACTTGAGGGTTAGTCTTGTTACCTGATCCACTATTTTAAAAGTCAAACATAGGAAGGGATTTTTGGGAATGTTTGAGACATTACTCACTCCTCCGATATGTCCCTTCTTTTATTGCCCTGCATTTTACTAAACGGAAGCCCAATTACTTATACATTTTTTCTCCTTAAAAATCTTCAACTTTATTTTTTAGATGGAACTAAGATTGGATCTTAATTAACATTTTATAAATCAACAGATGTTACATCCTTTTAAATATTTGTTTATAGGTAAGTTAATCATTTAGTCTCATAATTGAAAACCTAATATTGAGTTGTTCCAAATATTACAAAACGTATGTATTTTTAAGAAATAATAAAAAAAAATTAGAAGAGAAATATTTATAATCGTTTGAAAACAGGAAACTACTTATTTTGAAATGATTGAGCCGACTTTGAATCTTTCTTTACATCTTCCGAAACGTCATTTCGAGACTCGACTTAGACTAACGCCAATCTGCGGCTCTTTTGTCTACCGATTGATAGCCCTTCATTAACGTGTCTATTAGCTCATCAAGGTCAAACAGTAGATGAGCCGCGCCACCCACACCTTGAGAAAAAATGTGATTAGCACAAGAAAATATTAATAAACCATTGTAATGAACTCTCTAAAGTAAATGTCACACTTCTAATGCCATATCCCACGTTATTATATCCAAATTAAAAAAATAGGTGTGTTAATTTCTTATCGTATGTAAAAAGTTGACCAAATCCAAGAAAGTTGTTAACACCAAAATCGACTTTAATGAATTTGATTTGAACCAGACTTAATCATCAGAGTTTTCTTCTTTTGGACATATTCTGTGTGCATATTTTCCTCAATTACGTTTATAAAGCTGCCCAAACTTTTTAAAATTGTGATTTATTATCTTTTATAACTTGGCTCAAGTGTAAAATTCAAATACCTAATCAGAGATAATCATACTGGGATTGAGATACATTTGAAATAATGACAGGAATATCAAAGCGAACTCAAATAATATTAAAATATACTAGTTTCTAAAAACGTTAATTGTCTTTTGTATACAAACGGCTAAGAATGTTAAATGATATTATAAATAAACATTTCTCTATTTCCAAGTTCTACTATAACCGATTCAATCATCCTACAGAAAATGGATTTATTGGTTATTTATTTACCTGTGTTAATAATTGATGAGTACACAAAGAATAACTTGTTATACTTGAAAATATATCTAAAAAAAGAATTATTCCGTATTTTTGATTTTTGTCTTTTCAAAATAAAGAGCTCTTAATTAATCATTATTTAAAAATTAAAGCACACACCATTTCCGAGATAAGTTGCTACTGTCATTATATAATTTAATTTCCAAATTATCAATATTAAAATTGTAATTTAGGCTTTTGTCAAGTGGAAAATTTATAAATTTAGATTTAAATTTGTAACCATATCAAGTGTGAGAATTTTATTTAGTTTCAAACTCCTTTTACTTCTAAAGTTTAAAATCTTAACGAATACATCATTTTAATTCTCATTTCATTTTAACAAATCATTGTTATAAAAATACTTAAAAAGTATGTATGTATGACATTTCACTTAATAAAATAATGTAGCAGACATCAAGCATTACTATAGTATAACTGTATGAATATCTTTGCGTCTATCTTCATGATACATATGTTTGACGCTAACAACAATTATACAATTTCTAAACATAATATCATTTGAATATTTGTTGGCGCGAAAGTTGAAAATAAATTAAAAATATACTCACTGATCTGCCTATATCACACTGCTTGAAATTCCAGAATCTCTTGATAAACATTTTAAATAAAAAATATTATGCTTTTTAACAAAAATATTCACATTAGATAAATGCTCACTTTTAAAAATAGCTAACACTATAATTAACTTGTAACTATCTTGACACCGTACAAAAGTAGTTTCAATCATTTCTATTTATTTAATTGTCAAATACTTAGCATTGTTAAAAGACCAGAACAGACTATAACAAATAAGTCTCTACACTTTCAATAGCAGTTGACATTATTTTATATCCACAGTGTGAAATAATTTGAAAATATATTTAATATTTAGATTTGTCAATTTGGGATATGAATTATTTTAGGTTTAGTTTAGAGAAGAAATATTTTAGGTTTAGTTTAGAGAAGAAATATTCTTTTTTGTGGGACCTATTTATTGATTGAAATTTGTAATATGTTAAATAAATAGTTTGCGCGAATGTTCACAAAATGATGTTTTAAAATATGTATTTTATTTTTAACAAGAGACGTTATAAGGACACATTTACGATTCCGAAAAAAAATAAAATAATTTATAGCTGACATTAACTGACACAACAATCCCCACACTTTTATAATAGCGCAGTCAGTAAATGCTTCCGCTGTGCTACAACAGATGTCTCTGCTTTTGGCTGCGCGGAGACCTCACGTGCACTCTATTAACGGTCTCAACGTCTACTGAGTTTAGGCCTTCAATCAATGCCAACGCACGGATTCACTTTTCAGGATGCCTTACAACCGAAGCTGAATCACCACGCTACAAGTTTCGTTTATCGAGACTAGCTCATGTCAAAGGAATGAAATACATTCAGCATTATAATTATCAAAATGTGTAAGGCTAAACATTCACACAATTAGTATGCGACACAATTTAGAAGGACGACTGGTAATTTACAGGTATACATGCAAAAACGTCCTTAGTGTTTATATAATATTTAGTAAGTTGGAGGGGATTAAGACATTGGATTAATCTTTCATAACGTAACGGTTTATGACGTATAATAATAATATGATATGTATATATATACATACATTTATTCCTCTGATAATAAACCACAACATAAAAATAAAAATAAAACATAATTCTATTCGCTATTATGACGTTTCATGGGTCGAAGTTTTTTTTATATTCCAAGGGGTAATTTATTTGTAATAAAAAGTGATTATATTGTGTTTTACGATAGTCAGTGATTTTTTATGGTGCACAGCACACATAAACTAGTATGCCCTATTGTTACTAGCGTGAAATCAAATTTATCTCTAAAAGCGTTGTATTAACAAAATATTGTTGGAAATTTTCTTTAGAGCTAGTGTGATGACCTTCTGATGTGTGTGCTCGCTCAAGACTTCCGTACCTACACATTAATCTTGTCCAAAATTAGAACACATGTAGGCAACCCAAAGGACACCTGCAAATTTGATCTTTAATCTTTCTTTGACCTATATATATATACATTTTAGGAATGTTTATATATATATATATATATATATATATATATATATATATACACACACATTTTAGGAATGTTTGGTGCTAGAAAAACTAAGAGCCAGCCAGCATTTAGTTAAAATTATTTAATGAACATAATTTTTTCAGGCAATCGAAACATAGATTAAAATGTTAAAACCTATCTAAATAGTTTATAAAATTAGGAAAGGTAAAATAAAAAGAGAAATTATTAAAAAAAATAATAATTGTATTTTATTTCAACCAAATTTAGAAGAAATTAGCTATAAATATGATATCCTTCTCAATATTAGGTTCAATCAATACTCGCAAATTGATATTAGTGTTGTGTGGGAGATAATTTGGGCAGGGTAAGTGGTTGAATAGTGCTAGTGTGCTAATGTATGGGTGTGGAGTGTATATGTTTCCTGTTTAGAGGTTAATCTAAGGAGCGTTGAGCAAGGGAACGTCTGACTCCAGCGAGTCCCGATCGTAGATCATTTAAACCTAATCTTTCAAATTAAAAATGTAAAAATATAAAACATTTTGATACTTATCTTATGCCATTTTGCAGCAAAGAGTGGCGTTTTGAAGACCAGCCCCAGAAACGATACGACAATTTTTGTTGGGGGTGGTGGTGGAAGGGTTTAACTAAGTGTAGCCCCCTCTATTTTTTAAATTCCAATATAAAGTTTTTGTTTTACATCATTTTGCACTATATTCATTTATGATTTAGTACAACAATGGGAAATTCCATGGGATATACATCGACTCTCAGAAGTAGACATATCTACGTTATTAAATTTTAATATTTTGATTACAATTATTTTACACGCATTCAATGAGAACAAGTTGGGTGAAAAAAGGTTCTATCAAGTTGCACGACATGTTCGAGTGGAAAACAAAACTTTTATATTGGCATAGGAAAATCAACAAAATAATTTGTTGGCAAGGGGGGTTCGTACATTATCTGGGCTTGGGATGAAAAACTCCAATACTTGGGTGCAATACGTTGCAAATTAGGTTTATATTTCATTTTTTATTGGATAGGGATGAAAGGAGAGAGGGAGTGAGCTTAACTGATATGTCTGTAACCCATATGAACGTAATATTGTCTAGACAGGAGTATTACGTCAGAATATAAGCTTACAACAATATTTTTTCTCAATATTCTACCTAGGTGACTAAATGTATCCCTCGTTTACCCTGTAAAGCAGCAAGCTTACCTTATATTGTTCCACTATGGTATAACTTATAAAATTGGGTCATAGTGTAATCCGTCAAGGTAGTACTTCTAGCTTTCAGGGTAAACGGAGTGTATACCCTATAAACACAATTCTGTCACCTTTCTGAAGGTTGTCAGAATTTATATACAAGAGTGATTAACTTCAACGAATTCACTGCTTAATATGACAAAACGTGTACTTTCTAAACATTTGTAGGGGTGAATATATAAACATCAAAAATCTTTATTCATTTAAATAAATGGTACGGCACACCGCACAGACTTTCTCTCTCTTTCTATAAACTCGTAAGATTTCTGAACGGAATAATGTACATTGTATCATCACCACTCCACATAAGAACACGCATAAAATAATATACAATGATATAGAATCAATGAGAAAAGAGGCGCATCTTTGTCCACCTAAGAACATTTCAAACAGTTTAATGTCTTCCACAAGGGTCAACACTTCGTATTTAAATTTCGATTTCTGGTTAAAATTTTAACATTTTAAAAGGTGTTGCAGATCTTCAAGTCATCGCATTGATATTTAATTATTCATTTATACATTTTGACCAATAAAAAATGTAAATATTGACTATTGAGTCTAAAATGGAGATAGATCATTGCTATGCAAACATTTCTCCTAAGAGATTTAAGGAAAAATAACATACTTTTTTTGATACTTATATTTAATTACTCTATGGCATTGGAGTATTATTGCGTTAAGACTTAAGTAGTATATGTTTACAACTAAAGCTCACAAAATTGTATTAATATATTTGCAAATATCTCAGAAACTGCTGTTTTTATAAAAATATATGTCAAATAAAAGTTTTTTATTTCTAATAGTCCTACAATTTTACAATGATAAGTTGTTTAGTTTCTCCAATAGTTGTGGAGATACGGAAATTAACGCTTCTGTAATGTACCCTAAAAATTATTTTCATAGGAAAATGAAAATATCCAGTTTATTTATAATCTTAATCAACGCTTAGATACGAATTTTAATCAAAATAGTTTAAGCAGATTTTGAGAAAACCAAATTTTTCTCTTTTCGTCCTTCAGTAAACTACCCTTAATTTTAAGTTTTTATAGACACACAGACAGACGGCATTGCAAAGACTATTTTTTAGGGTTCGGGGGGTCATGAGACGTCGACATCCATCAACATTTCAGGTTAGTTTTTTTTTTTACGGTCGCAATACTTAAACTTTAATGTCCAAAAAGTTAAAAAAATTCATATAATTGCGTATATATTGAAAGTTATTGATTTTATAAAATAATGTTTCGGATAAAATATCTGTATTATAAATATATATACATATTTGTAATGCTAAGTAATTTCATATCTCAAATAGTTTCGGAGCTATTTAAAAAAATGTTAATTTACGCATCAGACCGGAGCCCTTAAAGCCATTTTGCCGAAATATTGAGGGTAGCCATTTTGTTTGGAATATTTATTAATGTTTATAAATGAAATTTAATCAAAATCGTTGCAGTCGATTTTGAGAAAATCGACTTTTTCTCTTTTTGCCATTCAGTAAACTACCCTTAATTTTAAGTTTTAATAGACACACAGACAGACGGCATTGCAAAGACTATTTTTAAGGGTTCGAGGGGTCATGAGACGTCGACATCCATCAACATTTCAGGTTAGTTTTTCTTACGGTCGCAATACTTAAGCTTTAATGCCCAAAAAGTTAAAAATATATATATAATTGCGTATATATTGAAAGTTATTGATTTTATAAAAATATGTTTCGAATAAAATATTTGTATTATAAATATATATACATATTTGTAATGCTAAGTAATTTCATATCTCAAATAGTTTCGGAGCTATTATAAAAAATGTTAATTTACGCATCAGACCGGAGCCCTTAAAACGATTTTGCCGAAATATTGAGAGTAGCCATTTTGTTTGGAATATTTATTAATGTTCATAAATGAAATTTAATCAAAATCGTTAGAGCCGATTTTGAGAAAATCGACTTTTTCTCTTTTTGCCCTTCAGTAAACTACCCTTAATTTTAAGTTTTAATAGACACACAGACAGACGACATTGCAAAGACTATTTTTAAGGGTTCGGGGGGTCATGAGACGTCGACATCCATCAACATTTCAGGTTAGTTTTTCTTACGGTCGCAATACTTAAGCTTTAATGCCCAAAAAGTTAAAAATATATATACAATTGCGTATATATTGAAAGTTATTGATTTTATAAAAATATGTTTCGAATAAAATATTTGTATTATAAATATATATACATATTTGTAATGCTAAGTAATTTCATATCTCAAATAGTTTCGGAGCTATTATAAAAAATGTTAATCTACGCATCAGACCGGAGCCCTTAAAACGATTTTGCCGAAATATTGAGAGTAGCCATTTTGTTTGGAATATTTATTTATGTTCATAAATGAAATTTAATCAAAATCGTTAGAGCCGATTTTGAGAAAATCGACTTTTTCTCTTTTTGCCCTTCAGTAAACTACCCTTAATTTTAGGGGTAGATATCCAATTCCAAAAACCCCTCGGGGCAACCCTATGAAAACCCTAGATATCAAGTTTCAGCTCAATCGGTAAAATAGTTTAGGCTCTAGTTGGAGGTACAGACAGACAGACAGACAGACAGACAGACAGACAGACAGACGGAAATTCAAAAACCACTTTTTCGGATTCAGGAAGTCATGAAACGTCAAAATTCATCAAAATCTCGAGTTCGATTTTTTTGACGATCACAATACTTTCTCTACCTGTAAGATAGAGAGAAAGTAAAAATGTAAAATTATCAAAAGCATCTACTCTTGAAATGTGCCGACAGTATAAATCCTAACTATTTTATGTAGCCCTTGCCTAATCCTTGTCTAATAGTTTTATTCATGAGGTAAAAGTCTTAATACGACGTTTTGAGCGTAGAACCTACCAAAGATAAGCTTACATCCCATACTATTGAGCAGGAATGTCGCATGATTCCTCTCCACCATCACTGTATATTGAATAATTCGGTCCCACAGTTGGCCGTACAAGTTCTAAGGAAACCGTCCTTATGTTTTCTGATATTTACGATACGGTACCGCTAAGTTTGAAATTAATACAGGTTCGACAGTCTTAAATCGCTGAGTAGAAGCTATGGGGAGGATATTCATTTTTAAGATCTATAGTCTTTATCTTAATAGTCACGTGTACAGTTCGAGTAACATCACCATTTGAGGAATTCATAATATCAATCCATTGATATTTTCTTTTCACGGTGAAACTTCTTCATGTCATGTTCTTGAGCGAACGGTTGAAACGCTCTGGAACACTGAATTTAATACTCTCGAACGTAAAGCAATTATATTTTATCCCTCCAAAAATTGGTTGCTATATTGATCTAGAAATGACGTATGAAAGAAAATTGTTGCCTTGCTACCTAATGAAGGATGTGTGCTATCACGACTGTAACGTTCTCCTCCGTTTCAGTATTGACCAGCACAACTCACGAGATATGGTCTAGGACAACTTGGCGCCAGTGTAAAAACGTAATTTTAATTGTCTTTTTACTAAATATTCATTTTTGGAGTTTTTTAAAAAATAATAAGAGAGGAAACTAAATCTGTGTATATTTATAAAGTTGGACTACTTGAAATTATAGAATTTAGAAATTTCCTATAACACAAAAAAACATGAAAAATGAGAGCTTTGCGTAAAATAAACCACTTAAAGATGAATTAACTTAACTTAACCTAACCTATACCTCTTTGCTTGTTTTAATTTTTTACAACTATAACATTTAAAAAAAATTGACCCTGGTGCCCAGTCTTCCCAGTGCCCAGTTCGCAAGCGCCCAGTTTACCGCACCCAGTTGTCCGGATCCGCATGAGATAGACGTCAATGACCATTAGAAAAAAGGTACTGGTACACTTAGTTTAATTTAGACTAGGTTATAATTCCTGTAGAAGGTCGTTTATTTGCTACACCTACGTGTTTTCTAGCAAAACGACGTCTTTCAGAACGACGAAGTTCATATACAATCTGTCTTGAGAGGGTCAAGTTAGGATTAGTGTTTTATAGAATCATGCCTGTACTAACAAATTATTTTACGATTGAAACGACATCATTTTCGTTTGTAGCCTGACCCGCTCAAGCTTATGCATTCAGGAGAGTTAACCAATTTACCAACTTGTTAGGGTCATACTAAAGCGATTAAATGATAGCTATTCTTTGAAGAGACATTCCCTTTGTGTTATTGTTCATGAAATAATGGTTAATAAAACGTAAATAATGTATTCTGACGTATAACTTTAATCGCGTGTAAGCCTCGCTTCCAAAACTATGAGAATTAATTTACTAAAGTATTTAATTGTAAACATTTATATCTTCCTTTGTGTAATGAGTAGGGGGCGGATTTTGTCCTAAATGCCTTTTTTATTCCTATGTTTTGAAAAGTAGGCTTTTGAGGTATAATTTTATTTTCGATGATTGCAAATATAATGTGATAACTTTTATAGTGCCTATAAATACCTATTTCGTTATTTAGTGCCTATTTTACAAATGGGAGCCTTAAAGTGCCTTTTTTCTATCTCTCTCTGTTCCTCCAAACCTCCTTTTTCTTTCTAAATACTTGCGGCTGCCCCCCCTCCCCCCCCCCGCCTCGCCTCCCCTTCTCTCCTTAGGTTACTCCACGTGGTGGATACTCGTGATAGGTAGGAAAACCCCATGTGTACAGTGGTCTGGTAGGTTCAGACTGGTCAGACTAGTGACGAAGATTTTCTTCTAGCGCACAGCAGTGTCAGTTCATTCAGTGGTTGTGTATATTATGCTGTTGTTAGATGTGCATATCTGTTCATTAATATTTCTTTGTATTGGACTCAGTGTAGATTATTGAACTAATAGAAAATACCTAAAGAGAAATCGTGTAAAAGTGTATTATTCAAACAGTGGATTGGTGGTGACAGGTATGTCACAACGGATGGCAAAACCATTTTTAGTCAGCCATGTTCCAAAGAGGTACGTTACCTTTTCAAAAGGGTAAATGAAAGTATTAATTTTGAAAGTCAAGGTTTTTATTATATAATTTGTCTATCGTTTAAAAGTAAACCATGATTATTTGCTATAGTTCAAACTAGGTTTCATTTCTTATTGAAGGATTTCAACGACAAAGTGTAAATATTTACCAAAGCGTAACATAAAGATCTTACCCAAAAAAATTGTAATCTTAGTTCTATTGTAGGTGATGCTTTGTTAATTTTAATTTGTAGGATGCACATATATTAATGGATGAAAATTTCCATTTATAATATTTAGGTAAAATGCGAGAAGAAGTATCACCTAGAACAACACAAAAATACTGCAATACATATTAAAAATTCCAGAAAAAAAACAGGATCGCAACCAATTTTTCCTGAAGTTAACGATGCCGTTAAAACCCAAGATAAAATTTTTGTTGACTTATGCTCTGCAATGGTAGCTGCAAATATTCCTTGGAAGAAGCTGGATAATCCAGATTTCGGGGCATAGAAATAAACCTGAATCAGGCTTCTGGCTCAGTTGGCACGGCCATCATTGATAAACTTAACAGAGTATTGCAGCGAAATCCTGGGTGGAAAGTGATGGCAAGTATTGCAAACATCTTAGAAGGACAAACTACATCACTCCTAGAAGTCAAGCTTTGCTCAGCTGTCTGAAGTTTTGCCCGATGAATTCATGTGAAGTCAACAGGAGTTTCTCACAGTATAAAAACATGTCAGAAAACAGAACCAAATCTACATCTGGAAATCTTGAGAAGTATTTGGTAATTAACTCTAATAGTAATTAATTTGTGTTTATAGAAAGTGTATGCTGGATTTTAAGAATGAATAATACAATTTTTGAGTGTTTTGGTGCTTTTTTGCATTACTATGCCTCTTTGTGTGCCAATTTTTTTTCTTTTTGCTGCCTATTTATTGCCTTTTTTATTTTATAATGCCTATTTATGTGCCTATTTTTGTGATTTTTAGTGCCTATTTGCCTGCCTATTTTCAAATTTTTAGTGCTTATAAATCCGCCCCCTAGTAATGAGTAGGTCCTTCCTGAAAGGGAATTCCGAGAATGACTTGCATATTTTAAGTATCTTCGTGTACAGTGTACAACGTAAGTCTTATCAGCTCTATGGTGAGGTGTGTAAAAATAGTACTCAAGTATATTCTTCTTATAGTCATTCGAAGGTAAGACTTCCTCAATCAGAATTTCTTACTAACTTAATTCTGTTATAGATAATAAAATACCATTTTTGCATCTTTTTTTAGTGGTTCTGTAATCAATTTGGTACCTCTCACACCACAACACTAGGCTCATGTCATGCATCATACACCTTTCTATTTTTTGTTTAGTGACATTAATCCCCTTAATGCTATCTTTCACGACCGTTGTCAAAAATATTTTTCTTATCTAGCGTTCAAAAGACCTTATAAATCATGTACTACCCGGACGATTCTTCTTTGTTTCACTAAGTTTCAGACCACTCTTTAAGTTCATTCTTTCAACCTTCCTACCATATGTATAAATTCTTAATTTACCTCACTCCTGGCATCAGTATAATATGCATATGTGCTTCACTTGTATATTCCATTTAGAAGTGATTATTACCATTCTGGTCCGTCGATTTGTACGGGTGGCGCGTGGGAATGGGCGATTTTAATAACTCTGTAATACAACTTTAAATAATTTAAATTTCCTCACAAACATGTATATCTAAATGCTACAACTATGCCATTTATCACTTACTTTACATTAACGTCATTTCTTAAATATAACATCATTGATATGGCCACCTTCCCTTCCTATGCATTTCTGCATTCGTGAACACATGTTCGTCAAAATTCACAGCAACGTCTCAATGGAAATCACTTCAGTCTCTAAATGAATCCTAGCCTTCAGTTCATTAATGCTTTGAGGACGATGAGCAACCACTCAAATTTTTAAAGTTCCCATGAAAGAAATCACACGCCGAAAGTTCTGGTTTTATCGCCATGCCTGGTCATGAGGTGGTTTCCAAAAAGCTCTCGTAAAGCGACGATTGAGATGCTTGCAGTATGAAACCATGTGGACTCAAATCACTGGATATTTCTCTAGCTTATTGCTAAGAAACGTTTGATCCATGTTGAGTTACCGTTCTGAAGCTACAGTCCCCACGCGGTCATTGTCATCCTAAAAAAAATACGGTCCGATTTATTCTTTTGATAACACCGTACACCACACTGACACTTTTTCACTGTATAACGGTTGCTGATGTAAAAGGGGAGGATTTTTTGCAGCCCAGTACCAAAAGTTCTGTTTATTAACATAACCATTTAGATTAAATTGGGCTTCATCAAACATCCAAAGATTTTCCAGGAAATTTTAGTTTTCCTTACATTTTGCTAAAAATTGTTTATCAAAAATAACTTTCTTATTGAAATCAAAGGATTTAAATTCCTGGACTACCTGAAACTTGTACGGATGTAACTTTAAATCTGAGGATAATATTCTGTTCTAAGTGCAGCGAGACAAATCTAACGACACTGCACGTTACCGTGCAGAACACTGTGGACTCCGCAG
Organism: Timema podura; assembly: GCA_033556935.1. Taxonomy (NCBI): domain Eukaryota; kingdom Metazoa; phylum Arthropoda; class Insecta; order Phasmatodea; family Timematidae; genus Timema; species Timema podura. The sequence continues at coordinate 7,011,364 of JAVRXN010000010.1, forward strand.
GAATGAGGCTCTGGCTGCTCCGACAGTTTCTGGCGTTCGAACATTATTTTTTGGCCCTGGATGCTTCTTTCTCAATACTGAACCTATTGTTTCAAGGTTTGAAACCTCTGTCTTTACAGCATGATATGACGGAACCGGATCATGACGCCAAAGTTGAAAGTGATGCCAAAATTCTCGTGGCGCACCTTCATAACAATCATTGCTTTTGTAAAATGCTTTTACTGCAAACGCTCGATGCACACATTACCACTGCTCCATGATAACTAAACGGCATTGACTGGGGAACATAATGATGTCATCACAGTCTTTCAAACTTAAACTATGGCCTTGAAATGAATTATTCAAAATCACCCGTTTCCTCACGCCACCCCTATTTTGGCACTGTATTGAACAATAAGTAAGATTGAGTATCATCGTAATTTCTTAGTCCTTTCCTTATCAGAAACACACTCAATATTTCAATGTCAATTCAGTAGATTAATGAGTATTTTGGGATGTGGGATTCTTTTATCATTTTATAAAGGCTTTATCTGTGACTATAGTCATAAGCTTTCTTAAAATCTAGAAAACCGTGTTAATTTTGATGTCAAATTCATAATATTTCTCCCACAGCCACCTAATTGGGATTTTTTAAAATACACAAACTATTATTATAGTGCATGGCGTTAGAACTTGAAATTGTAATTAAAATTTGTTTAACTTATATCATCGTGTATTGTTTGCAATACTGCCGTGTGCTACTCAATCTTGAAAGATATCAAACACATTTCCAGCCCCTTGAAAGTTATAGATATTAAATAAACACATCGTTCAATTTGAATTCATGGTGATGGTGTGAAGTGTACTTTTTCTTTGAAATTATATCTTAAATCAGCCCCTAAATTCTGCTTGAGATAATTCAAATACTTCATGATGTTCATATAATATGAGTATATGTAGAAGAAACCTCCAATGGCCATATAGTATAATATGTAAATGTTTGGCACTACGTCCGAAGGTAATATTGCTGAGTCAACATTACGTATGATTAAGCCTTTAAAGTCATAAAATCCTTTGTTCCCCAATATCCTAGCAAATAAATTCCTCTCAGCATGAGAGTGAAACAGGCATTGTAAACAATATGTAAAATGATTTTCGCACTCTTTCATCTTATACAACTTTGAGCTTAAGGAATCTAGCTTCACTTTACCAATCTGATATATATGTTGATGATTGTTCTTCCAAGCTTTTAAGATTCTTCCCTGTCTTTCTTGTCTTAACTTTCTCAAAATCTTTGTTTTGATTCAAACTTTTTCGAGATTTTTGACCCGATTGCTTAATCATTTAGTGATCATATCCGTAGCTAAACTAAGAACTAGTATCTCTTTGTTAATGTGTTTACTAACCATCTAAACAACATTGGATTTGTTATAGGCACCCTTAATACTTGTCAGTATATTTATGTTGACGCGACACTTGGATCTGAATCTCAAGCTACACCAGCAAAAATGGATATAGTGTCAGATTCTACTTCTGACAGTGACCAGAGCCCAGAATTCTATATAATAACATACAGGGTGTAAAAGAATACATGTTACAAACTTCTAGGTTATGTAGGGGATCCAAAGCAGACCAACTTTTAATAAGGACACGTGTCCGGAAACGCAATGTTTGCACATTGCAGACTAGAACAGTTTGTATGTTCAGTAATAGGAATAATTCTCATAATACTTTATTGGCTTACATAACATAAATAATGTCTAGAGGTACCAAAGCCGATGGCTACAATAATTGCTCAAAATGACGTCCACCAACTGCGATGCAAGCGTGTTCTGGTACACTCTTTCAAACATGTCAAGCCACATTTGGATTTTTTTCCCTGTGGCGAGAATGCATGCTAGCAGATCCTCCTCAGTTTCTACAAGGGTTTCGTAAACCAGGCTTTGTATGTGGCCTCACAAGAAAGAGTCTAGCGGAGTTAAGTCAGAGGAGCGTGGAGATCATCCTACTGGTCCCCGTCGACCAATCCATCTGTCCCCAAATACCTGGCTTATGTAGTTTCGAATGGCGAGTGAAAAGTGTGGTGGTGCACCATCTTGTTGCAGCCACATCTGTTGACGATTTCGTCATGGTATGTCTTCCAACAACTCTGGCAATACTTATGCAAGAATATCAAATAAAAGGGCCGTTGAGACGGGGTGGAAAAATGTACGGACCCGTTAAACGGCCGTTGATAGTACCAGCCCACAATTTGATGCTGAATTTATGTTAGAATCTAGTGGAGCGAGTGGCATGATGATTTTCTTCGTCCCAAACTGTTTCTGAAGTTGAAAATGGCTTCCCTGCTGAGGGAAGCTTCAACGGTAAACAGAACAAGCCGTATAAAATCAACTTTCAACAGGCAACGTGTCATAAACCAGCGAGAAAAGTAAACTCGTCGCAAAAATCAGCTGGACTCATTGCTTGAACACTCTAAGGATGGTAGAGTTGGAGATTTTGTTCAGACAGAATCTGCGAGATGCTCAAATGATAGACCACAAGACCACGTCCAATGTTTCATGGATGGGTTATGTTCAACCCTATAAAGCACTTCTTATTCAAATCCTACAGCATGATGGTTCATTCAAGACCTGCAGTTTACCTTATTGACTATGAACATCCCCGTTTCCCGCATTCGTTGAGAAACTCTGTCAAACACTATATGCAATGGAGTTGGATGATTTGGAAAATGGTCTGCAAAAAGCCGGCGAGCAGCCCTACCATTACAACGAGCCTCGCCATGATAAACTGCGACTAAACGTTAAGAGAGGTTAGGGTGTTTTAGCAAAACACTTGACGTTTACAATTGTCGTTACATTTGCCGAGTCCCCTCACATGATCATGACGTGGCAAATGCAACGCGTTATCATTTGATTTTGTTCAAACAGTTCCAGTCCATCACGCACAAAGATGCTTTCCCGGACACGAGTTCTTTATTAAAAGTGGGTCTACTTTGGATCCCCTACGTACCCTAGAAGTGTGTAACATGTATTCATTTACATCCTGTATTTTAATCCTTCCAGTTATAAATGTGAAAAACTAAATGTCAACGAATTAGGTTGTTTGGGACTGTAGTTTCAGTTTAATTTTATATATTTTACTGAATTCTATATATTTTCGAAGATATTATGTACAATTACATATTATTTTTATCATAGTATCATTTTTATGTATTTATTGGAAAAAATGCTTTTAATGATGTGTCACTAATTTTCATACAACCTGTAGTTTCATAAAGGAATGTGAACGGATGGCAGTGAGCAAAGTCTAACTCGTGCTGTGAAGGAGAGAGAAAGCGGCGTGGCGTGGCCTGATAGTGGCCTCAGCAGCACGTCTCTCGCGGTGCGTGTCACTTTGTATACACAAATCGACGAATTGTAAAATCAATAATTCCTGGATATGATTAGATCATTTTTCCGTTGTTTTGAAGTTGGGAGACGAAATGTATATAAAACCGCTAGGCGAAGAACAAATTACGAAAATGGAACCTTAAATCAATTAAGGAAATATAGTTTAAAGTCTGTCACAATAATACGGTGCATATAAATTACTTTTGAAAAGCAAACGTAACCAGCCATGCCTATTCGTGTAAGTGTAATGTTAATACCGTCTAATATGTCGAGATCAAACATTTAACCTCGGACAGAAAAAATTACAAAAAACCCTTTTAAAAATTAAATATTAGTCTGACTTTCACTTGTTTTTAAAGAGACGGCAACATTGGAGGTCTCATTCAAAGTTTGTAGTGTTTGTATGATTTCTAAAATCAGTTATATAACGCCATTTTTTAAGGTCTTTAACCAATAGGAGATTTAAGTAATGTAAAGCCAACTATTAATGTAATACAACTCATTAAAAAAGTAATTGTATTGTGCATGTGTATATATTGGAAATATGCTTTTCTATTACTTCCTCCCGAAATTTGCAGCCATTTAAATTTCGTTTTAACAAAATATACATGTCTTATTAACGTGGGGAAAGATGGTTTATTAATTGATACATATTTTCACATTGTTACATATTTTACTATAAATTTTAACTGATTGTATTACATATGTATGCACAATAGATATTTAGTTGGTTAATACTACATAAAAATCTGGGCTCTAATGATGAAATATCTTCGTTTCTCGAGTAAGGAAATTAGTAAGACTCCCCTTAAAGATTGGTTCGTTTTTGTGGTAACAAAAATTGTGGGTTGTGCCAAATGTACCGTTTGATATGTTACTTGGAAATGATTTTCTCTTTGAGACTAGTAATATCCTAAACATATTTCGTGGGGAACTAACTTTTGCGTTTAGACCAGAGTGGTTATTCCTCTGCAACATTTCTGTGGAGCATCGACGGTTGGTCAGCTTTTTGATTCGGAATATATCTCCATGACTCACCTGGTTGATCGCTTCCCGTTTGTTACTACCCAGGACTAGGGTAGGTGTGATTTATTGCCTTGTAACATAATTGTAAAATGCGATGTTCCTGTCAGGTCGGGGCCATATTCATGTGCTCCACCCAATTTAAACATTTTTTGGGAGGTGGTTTGGGATTTGGAAAGCAGGGGCGTTGTTCGTCCTTCTTTGTCACCATTTGCCAGCCCCAAGTTTATTATTGCAAGAAAAGGGAAATAGTTGATTATAGAAAGTTAAATACCAAGATCTAGTTTGACCCATACCCAATGCCCAGTATTGAGTCTGAATTTTAACATTTAGGGTGGTCCAAATATTATGGTCTCATATATTTAAACGCGAGCTTCCTGCAATTTTCTCTCATAGAATGCTCTAAGAAATACACTGCCTTCGTGACTCCATGGCAAGTGTATGAATTCAATTGTGTCTAACTGGAATTAAATTTGGGCAGTCAAGTGCTCAGTCAGGTGTTAGACCACATATTGGCTGATTTAAAATTTCGTTTTGTCTTTCACTATTTAGATGACACCCTGCATTTATAGTGATTCACTGGTTGATCATTACAAGCATGTAGAAACAGTTTTAGTACGGCTTAGGTAAGCCGGACTGACAGCTAACCCAGTTAAAGTCTTATGGGCTAAGAGATCCATTAAATATCTTGAGTACATAAACTACGCTGGAAACTTGATCATTAACCCCGACAAAATTAGGCCTATTATTGACTTCCCCACCCCTATGAATATTAAGGAGGTTATGCGGTTAATTGGGATGTGCACATTTTATGCTAGGCTTATCTCTATTTTTCCAAGATTGCGCAACCCTTGAACTCGCTTGAAAGGAAAGGAGTTGTATTTAGTTGGGGGATGAAGAAGAAGCAGGAAAAGAGATTTGTGGCACTTAAGCAGGTGTTAAGTTCACCTTCTGTACTTCATATGCCGGATTTCACCTCTCTCTTTTTACTACACACTGATGCAAGTTCGGAAGCACTGGGGGCAGTTTTGTCTCAGAGAACTCCCCAGGGGATAGGTTCTGTTAATTTCGCTAATAGGTCTCTCTCTCAATCGGAGTGTAAATATAGCACGTATGAAAAGGAAGTCTTAGGCTGTATTTTCGGTATCGAAAAGTTTTCCGACTACCTGGAACAGCGAGAGTTCGAATTCTATACTGACAATCAGGCATTAGCGTGGATCATGAGTCATCCCAAGCAATGGGAAAAAATTGGACGTTGGGTGTGGTGTCTTTTTAAATACAAATTTACCACGCATCATATCTTAGGGAAGTAAAATGTAGTAGCTGATGCTCTCTCTATAATGACGGAAGACATGGATACTATCATTCCTGTTAGTGAGATGCCTCCTGTGTATGTTATTCGCTCTATTCCTGAGGCCTTTAGCTCTTTAACATACCATCAGGGTGAAGATGACTTTGGTTTAGATGTCATGGCAAGGCTAAAATGGGAGAAAAAATAGGAAATTATGATATATTTAAGGGTCTGTTAGTGTTTGTCACCCCTAAGGGAAGAAAGAAAAAATATATATTCCTGAAAAAGTTAGGCCCATGTTGTAAAAGTACTTTCATGACTCGGTTTTTGGGAAGCACCTTGATATTTTGAAAAGGAATCATAAAGTGAGTAAGGAATTTTATTGGCCTTGCTTATATAGGGACGTTTGAGAATGGGTTATCAATTGTGAGTATTGCCAAATGGCGAAGCCCTCCCCTATGTCCAAGGTTGGGTTATATGCGGCTGACATTGCCAAACGGCCTTAAGACAAGGTTTATGTTGCCTTCATAGGGTCTATTACTAGATCTTCGGCTGGTAATACTTGCGTACTTGTCCTTGTAGACGCCTTCTCTAAATTTGTCCTTTTAATACCTTTAAGGAACATGAATGGATCCAACTTAGTTAATGCTCTTACTAGGCGCGGCTGGGCCTTAATGGGTGAAACTATATTTTCGGTGAGTGATAATGGCCCATGTTTTAGATCTAGATACTTCAAAGATATGTGTTTCAGTTGGGGCATTAGACACGTCACTACCAGCCTGTACAATCCCTCTACCAATCATGTTGAGCGTTTTAACCGCAACCTAAACTCACTACTTTTCATCACCAGTCACAAGCTCAGTGGGATAAAGATCTTGTTATTCTCAATCTGGCCTTTAACTCGGCTTTCTATGAGTCAACCAAAGCGGCCCCCACTTTGATTTTCTTAGGGTTGTGACGTCAGTCATCCGTTTCTTGCCGTATGGGACATTGATCCTTTGGTAATAGATGGCAGGAATATATCTTACAGGGATAGATGTGAACAAACCTTCCTTAACCTAAAAAAGGCTCAACGAAAGGAGGCGGCAAGCTATGACAGGGGACGTATTCCCGTCAGCCTCAAAGTGGGGGATGTGGTGGGTTTGTAATTGTTTTCCTCAAAGCTCAGCAACGGATCGATTCTCGGATAAATTGGCTCGCAAATGGTCTGGGCTCTGGCCCGTGGAGAGGTTTTTAACTCCTGTATCCATAATGCTTAGAGATCCTGTAGACCAGGAGAAAAGAAGGAGGGCACATGTTAGCCACTTAAAGGCGTTTAGAACCAGTGTAAATCAGAATTAAGATTTGTCCATGACAAAAAAAAAAATATGAAACGACGTAATGAAAATGTGTTAAAATATGAATTATTATTATTTCTAGGAGTTATTTTTATGATTTTTGTTTACTTGTCTGAATTATTGTATTCCCTGTATTCAGTACATTATAACTTTTAAACTATTGTTAGAAAGTCAAAAGTATATTTATTTATGTTATTTAGTGGTTAGTTACAATTGTCTCATATAGCATGTGGTCATATATTACTTAGACACGATATTGTAAAAAAGGATTATGATCCTTTAGTAAGTCAAATTATATTTACTTACTAGCTCACCCGACAGACGTCGTTCTGTCAAAAGCTATAGGAATGTGGCAGTCCCACAAACTTATCTTTTCTGGTCAAGTTCTGGTGATGGCGTCGCTTATAAAGTGTACATGTCGTGACGACATCTTTAGTTTTCAGTAATGGTCACCAGAACATTTAAGTTTGTGATATTATACAGTCAAAAATGTGTAATTTAAACAAAAAATTGAATATAAACGTATTTCAGAGTGATTACTTTATTTATTGACTGTCAAATAATTACCGTGATATCAATAATAAATTTGCATAATGTTAATATACTTTTCTATGTATTTTTAATGTCATAGTCCTAAACAACAACTACTTACAAAATTCAGTTTTCTATTTCGTACACTGCAATACTTAAGTAATATTGTGTTAAATTATATTTTCATTGTAATGCTCTATGGTACACGATATTTTTTGTTTGATTACCTAGCGCATAAACCAACAAAGCTGATTATTTTCCAACACGGTAACAGGCAACATACAATTGGCCATGCGAGAAACATGGGTTTTCAAGATTAATGCCGCAAACACTCAATGACTGCCCCTGGGATTTATTTATGGTTATAGTGAAAGCAAGCCGCACTGGAAACTGCAGTCGTTTAAATTCAAATGGTATGTCAGTCGGAATTATTGGGATGCGTAGTATTAAAAAGTTTTCTTCTTTATACTTTCCCTTTAGAATGGTTGCTTCGATCACGTTGTTTAGCGATTTTTTCACCGCTAGCCATGTGCCGTTACAAAGACGCGGTTGGTTGATATTTCGCAATATTATAATCACCGATCTGACCTTTAATTGAAGATTGTGAGGCGGCAATCCTGGCTAATCCAGCGTGTTCAAAAATTCGGGTGGATAGTTGACGACATCATCTTGGTTAGTAGCGGAATCAACTGATTTTTATGTCCTCAATTCACCAGAAATTTCATTTTGAATTTTAATTCATTTACATCCATGTTTTTGGGAGCCAATATAGATCTTTGGCTCAACCAAATATGATATCTGTAATTTTGAGCAACGTTTGGGAACACCTTTTGAATGACAAAAATTGTCAGGAAAGGTAATGCAGCCAGTCAAAAAGTCTAAAGCGAAGTTTCCATTACCTATGTCAATGAGTTGTTTTGAAAATATTTCTCCAGATCGATCATTTTGCAACTCGACACGCATATTCTTGCTTAAATTTATAAGTTTTACGTGTTTCCACTAAACGGAGGACTTTAAACATGCATTAAGTTCATCAGCTGGCGTTGACCGTGGAATCACTGGCAATGTTTGATGAAAATCTCCTGCTAATAAAATTATCGCACCACTAAATCGGTTTTGATTTTTCCACAGATCTTGCATGGTTCGGTCTAATGACTCCAAATACTTTTAATGTGCCATCGTGGATTCATCTCACACCATCAATTTACATTGCTGCAAAACCTTAGCCATTGCAGAGTTCTTCGAAATGTTGCAGATCGGAGTTTCGTTGCTTTGCATATTCAACGGCAATTTTAGCGTGAATGGGCTGTTCGACCGCCTTCCAACAATGTAGCTGCAATGCCTGATGAAGCAAGTGCGAGTGCAATTTCATTGTGTGAGCGAATTGTTGCTAAAATCAAAGAAATCAAAAAGTTTTTCCAGTAACACCGGTAGCGTCTAAGAAGTAAATCCCTCCAGTTCCATCATGTACAACTTCCATAAGAGTATCAAATACATACTTTTGTTGTTGGTTTAACAGCGGAAGATTTATTCGAACTGATTCTCTTAAAGCATCGAGATCGTACAGTTTTTCTCGTTGCAACTCTTGATTAAAAGCGTCGTGCAACGGGCGATTGGGCGCCGCCATGCCTAATTGAGATAATACTTTGTTTGACATCATCAAGCACATGTCCTTAATTGATATTAACGCCTCGTTGTAAATTTTTTCACTGACTTGTAAATTTGGATTTCCTGTTCTAATGCGCGTTTGATGCAAGATATCATCACACATATCATCTTTGTATTTGATCCATAAATCAATTGGTTTTGATGGGAAGCATGTTGATATAATTATAGAAAACAATGTTCGTATTTGATGAGCTTGTGAAGAAATTATAGCATCATTGAGAGTTTGATCCCAATAAGCGTCATTTTCTAACAGTTGCAAACGTTGACAGGCTTCTCTGTAAGAGCCACACAATTCACCATTAACAGTTCTTAAATGTTGGAATGATGTTGGGCCTCGAACATTGACTAATAGCAATCGCATATAATAACACTCATCGTTGCTTGGATGGACTGAATAAATTCAACCTATTGCATCGGTAGAATATACATTTGGGTAACCTGGAACTGGTTTTCCTTGTTTTCGTTGTTAAAATTTCTTTGAGGATTGATTCCAAGTATAATATTTTGGAAATTTGGAGTATAACAGTGTTCAGGCGAAATCATCATTCTGACTCATTATAAAAATACAGTTCAAGGTTGTAGGAGGTGGTTGAACAGCTCGTTGTAACGTGTTCTGTGCCGTGAAATATACTCTTTGACCATTATCTAAGTGTATGGCTTGGTGAACAACTGTGGGGTGTCTTTCATGAATGGGAAAAGAAAAAATGCGCCAAATTGCTTCATTACTGCTAACATACCGGCCCATTTCGTCATTGTAATTCTCTGCACCAACTCAAATCACAGCCATGTCACTTCCTTTGGTTACATATTTATTAATGTATTTGATAGATTTCACGGAATGGCAAGGTTTAACATTGATGTGCGCCTTGAAAGTCTTTGATAGGATCGGTGAATATGGAACAATCCAACGATTATCAATTTCAATGTCTTGTTTATTTACTTTGACAATTGTTGATCTTCCGTTGTCTGCAGTCGATCGGCGACGATATAGTGGATAACCTTCATTTCTGGTAATTGTTTCTGCTACTAATGCCCGTGGATAACGCTTTATACATTTACCATCCACCATACAAAGTGAATTTTGATTAAGTGTTCCACAGGGACCATGAATCATGTTTTTAATAACTACCTCATGCAAGCCTGGATATACTTATACATCAGGAATTTCAGCTGATATCACTTCATCAACTTCATTTGGTCTTATCTTTCAACCAACCAAATCAGAATATGTGCATGAGGCAATCCAAGTTTCTTCCACTACACATAATACATCCAGCAGCGCGTTTCGCCAAACACGCTATGTTTCACAATGAAATCCATTAAAGATTTCAACTTTTGTTTGAAGACTCTTGCCGTAATGTTATGGTGATAAATGGGTGATTGAGCAGGGAATAACTCAAGTTTGATTTCTATCCACTGTGGATTGCACGTGAATGTGCTAAATAAATTTGCTGTGCCATAATGACGAACATACGACATGGCATATTGATCATATTCATGCATATGTCGAGGACTTCCGATGTATGTTGCTGAAAGAATTGTCATCCGGCCGACACTCTCTGCATTTCCATCAGTATTAATCGCTTCTCAAAGGTGAATATACTCTTCAGAACGGAATTTGGTCTGGTTCAACCTGATGTATGTCAATCGCTCTGTTTCAATTTTGACATACATATCAACAGCATATTGGTGAAATAATCGCCGATATTTCAAGATGTGATTGTTTTCATTTTCCCGAACCATCAGGCGGTATGAATTCATTGTTCATTGAACTGACTTTTTTGTTGGTTTCGGCACCTGTAAATAAATTATTGTTTTAATTACTGTGATTGAACTTGCATATAATACATATAATAGCTGATACAAAATCTCCATTGCTAAACCAAATTTTTAATTACCTGTAAGGGGATATATCATCTTTATTGAGAAGTGATAATCATCTTCCCCTTGTCAAAACATGATGGGATATTTTAGCGCATCATATGAGCGGTGTGTTTCATACATACGCTGTAACTGATCATTCCGGCGATGTAAAACAATATCACCGACTTCCAAATTTTCTCCAACTATAACAATGGCAACTTCATCAATTTTTGGTGCATTGAAACGTCTTGCATGTTAGCCCACAGGAGTTTTATCAGCTCTGATTACAATTTTGTGATTATCATATGGCATGAGATCCAGTGCAATTTTGAACAATATAATCAACTGATTGTGTCGATGAAAGAAAGTTTGTAATTCTTCTACAATAGACCTCTTCACTGAACTGTTATATGCACAACGCAGATCAATTTCTTGTGTTGAATTGCCCATGAAATAAATTTGCAGAAATTTGTAGTCGCCATCTGACACCGGTAACAGTGAACCTGCTCGGTGATATATTTGTCCTTGGATCTGTGAATTAAAAAGACAGGTTTATTACTTTTGTTACAAATACAATAAAATAAAATAAACAAAGCAATACGAGGGAACAAGTCTGTTTGTTATATGTTACCTTGGAAGTTGGCATGAAATTGTCCCAAACTACATTTATTGCCCCAAATGAAGTCATTTGGAAGCAGTTGTTATATTTTTGGATATTAGTAAGGAAATGTATGGAATCCGTTCCGGTTCCTGAAACCAATGAGTACATTGGCTCTGGTGGCGGAACCAATGGCACTAATTTCACTTTTCTATTTGCGCAACACAATCCAGCGGCTTCATTTTTTATTTCAATGCCTTACAATGTGGGCAAACTGAGTTCATAGACCCAATAGCAACGCATTGGTAGGCACTGTAGTCAATTGAAACATCGTAACTGAACGCAGCTCATTTCAAACCTGCAAGATTATTAGCTGAATGACGTGCTGCACTGGTTTGTGATATCCGAATCCTTTCAATTTAATTTCGCTCTTCACGTTGCTGTACAGTCCGATTGGACTGAAAATTAGCTTAGTTTCTAGCATTTCGAGTTCTTCGACTCAAATTGCTCCGCCCGCGTCTTATGGGTGGCATGAGTCTTGAACTGAGTATAAATGGAAACACACACAAAATAAACCAATCAACCAAAGATAAATCGAGGAACTTGTTTGTCGATTGAGAAGCGAAGATTTAAAAACAACCAAGAAAATAACACGCACTAATTGAGAATCTATTGAAAAACTGTAAAAGACAAACTGTATATCGCAGAAAGAGAAATTGTCAAATCTACAGATGCATTCAAGTATTTGATATTAATTTTAAGGTTACGTTAATAATTATAAAGTTACTAAATAAATTTCAAATTTTTTTCTTTATATTATGGTTTGGTCCACTTTTGTTTTATTTGAATAAAACGAAACATGTTTTTTCTTTATACTATGGTTTGGTACTCTTTTGTTTTATTTGAATGTAAAACGAAACATTAAGTAAATGAATCGAAAGTCAATTTTAGGGTGTCTGAAATGGATTCACTTAATCGATTCATTGCTCAAATCGATCTTCACGACCCAAAAAAATCAGCCTAACTGGTCCAGCCGTTCTATTAGCCAAATTGGTCTAGCCGTTCTCGAGTTTTGCACTTAGCAACACATTTAGCCATTCATTTTTATTTATATAGATGTTATTTAGTGGTTAGTTACATTTGTCTCATTTAGCATGTGGTGTACCCTTTTGTTATCACTAGGTACATTTCCCCGACACAACGTAGTACCAATACGTCACTACACCTCACTGACCGAGAATATTCCACTAATCGAGCTTTGATACTCGGTTACTACCCACCGTTGTTTGTATAAAAAATAAGACTAATACACTTGTGAATAAAACACAGTGAAGATAAGTTCAATATAATTATATTAATGAGTAAATTGATACACTTTGATAACCCACAATATTGTAGGGCAAAATCACACAGAACACAATTAAACATTCTAATACACTGGCCCCACTGGGCACTCAAGAAACTTTTTCGTCTGACACTGTTCTAACTCGTGTGGCGCACGGGCCAGCCCTGACCTGTTCAACAATTCATACATCAATGACCTATTCTTCTACATTCCACCTCTGACCTCAGTGGAGGCGAAGTGCCATCTATCGCCACACATTTCAAATAGTCCACAAGGTGTGACGTAGATGGTACAAATTCCCCTTTTTTTACAAAATAATATATATTTAAATATACAAAATTATAAATAATCATAAAAAACTTATTTAATTCTGTGTAAATACACTAAATAAAAATATATACCCGTACAGATAAACACAGTAAATATTTCAGGTGGCCTCCGAAACACACACATATATACCAATAAATACTTATGAAGACTTACATACTAAGCCTTGAAGCACTAAATTACAACTCTATCCCGTTTCCTCCAAACTCGTCGTCTGCCTAGTGCAAAACTAGACTAAGTAAAACATTGCAAAATTACAAGTTATACCGACAACAAGCGGCAACCTCCTAGCCAGAGGAGTATCCTACCCATATTTTCAAATCTACTAAACCATGGTATGATTCAATTGGCTGACGTAAGCTTTCTGGGTGAGACGACCACTCAGGCTCCGCTAGCTGCACCGCAACCAGTGTCAAAAACCGTTCAATTGTTGCAGGGGCGGACCCCCTAAAGTCAAGTTTAGTAGTAACCCCTTCTCCATCTTTGCTTATGTTATGTATCTTCCAAACTAAACGGTCTCCTACTTTGTACGGGACTGGCTCCCTACACTTGTTGTACTGTCTGGATACTGCGGTATGTGCCTTTTTTAGACGTTCTAAAGCAACAGCCCAGCGCTGCAATGATCTCTGAGCGGGCTTCTCTTCCAAGTCCTCCGGTAGAATCTCCCACTGAAGATTAATCGGCTGTAACAGCTCGTACCCAAGTAAGAGTTTGGACGGGATTCTTCCATGGCTCACATGTTCAGCTGTATTAAATGCGATGTTTTCAACCAGTAGTTTCATAGAACCCTCTGCCATCGCTCTTCTAGTAGGCATCATCCAAACGTGCTTAGTAAATCCGTCTATTGCTGTAAAAATATATGTATATCCTACTTTCTACCGGGGTAGTGGTCCAAATAAATCTATAAACAATCTTTGCATTGGAAAGCCCGTAACTTTCGAGCACAACGCACCATACCTTGTCATTTGGGCTGGCTTAGCATGGGTACACGTCTCGCAACTACTCACACGTTCTCGTATGTCCTGTTTCATACGTTCCCAATAGAAAATCTTTCTTACTTTCGCAACTGTTTTTGCGATCTCTAAGTGTCTTCCGAGGGGAAATTAATGGTAATATCTTATTACAACGTCTGTATATATCTCTGGGACAGCAACCTTCCAACCTATTTTCTCTGATGGTGTAGTCAACAGAAGTTCTCCCTGCATTTTAAATTTGGCCACCGGCTTTCCCTCAGAAAGATCCTCACAAATCTTTCCCAGGATTCAATAATTCTTCTGTGCTAAACTAATGGATGGAAAGATCTCTGGAATTTGTCCCAATACCCCTAGTGGAAGTGGGTCTCTTATTTCTTCTCTACCTGTATCACTCATCTTCTTCAAACATCCGGGACAGGCCATCCGCAACGCAGTTATTCCATCCCGGGATATGGACTACTTTAAACCATAGTAATGCCAACCTTGCTATCCACCTCCCTATATTCCCTGTTTGCCTGGGGTTATTTAGTATCCAGGAAAGTGCTTGGTTGTCACAATGCAGGTCAAACTGCCTATGCTCCAGATACGCCCGGAATTTGTCAGTACCGAACACCACGGCCAGAGTTCCAGTTTGTACGTAGGGTAATTCTTCTCGTGACAGTGCAGTATCATAGTCGCATAAGCCACAGGCCACATTCCACCTGCTTATACCTGGGCTAACACTGCTCACAACCCGGTTGATGAGGCGTCCGTTTGTAGCACGAATTTCTGTTAGAAATCCGCCATCTTCAGGACCGGTGGAGCTACAAGGTCCTGTTGGAGACTATGGAAGACTTCCTTGCTTGTCTGACAGTCTGAAAGGGTTTCCCGTCTTCTTGAGCTCGTAAAGTGTGCGGAATTTTGACGAGAGATTGAGGACAAACCGTCCATAAAATCCTACCATTACTAGGAACTGGGCTAATTTAACCCCCGTTTTGTGTAAGGGGAATTCTCGTATTGCCTTGGTCCTCTCCAGGTTATTATACAACCCCTCGGATGAGATACGGTGCCCATAAATATCAATTTCTGACACCGATAAATGAATTCTATCATGATTCACAGTTAACCTTGATCTTCGGAGCCTGGTGAGTATTTCTATCATATGTTTCAAGAATTCTTCCCTATTTTAGAATACACCACAAAGTCATCCAAATAGTTGAACAGAAAAACGTGTTTTATATCCCCGAAAATAGTGTTCAAGAGTCGTGTGAGTATTTGGGCTCCAGTGGCTAGCGCAAACGGTAAGCCGTTGAACTCGTACAACCCAACTTGTGAAATGAAGGCTTTCAACGGTCTGGTATTTTCGGACAGTGGTATTTGGTGATATGCTTTATTAAGGTCAATAATTGTGTACACTGCTGCTCCACCCAAGAATTGCACCGTCATCTCTATGGTTGGCATTGGCATCATCTCATTTTATCTTCCTGTTCAATTTTCTATAATCTATAACCAACCATCATTCTTTGTTTTCTTTAGAAATCAGAAAACAAGGAGAAGCGTAGGGACTGCTGGAGCGTCGTATTGTATCCTCCTGTTCCAAAGATTTTAGGTGGTCTTTTAATATCTGAAACTTAGGAGGTGCATAGTAATAAGCTCTCACTAGGGTAGGATCGTCCAGTTCAATCGAGTGTGTCACTACGTCGGTACGCCCGACCTTGTTTGTCACTACGTCACGAAATTATTCTATCAGAATCACCAAATCCACCCTCGTTGAGTCATCTACCATGCTGACAAGCCTCTCTCTCAACCTACCTGTTGTCTCCAATGGTACCACAAATCCTGTTGCAAACGGGAACGTCACCTCCTCCTTGTGAAAATCTATCTTCAATCCCAAATTTACTATGAACCTCTTCCCTAAGATAACTTCTGTGAGTAATGAGGGAGATAACAAAAAACAAACAGACCACGTATATGACCCTATTTTTAGCGATTCTTTGGCCTTTTCTCCGATCTTTAAGGGCTGTCCATTGGCTAATATACATGTTAACACATATTTTTCTACCCTATGTACTAATCTGTTCTTTTGACTTTGCGGTAGAATTCTCGAGAAAGCACATTATATCCCACCCCTGTATCTAAGAGAGCAACAGTAGATATCTTTTCCATACCGATTCTCACCCCTCGTAATAGGTTATTTCCCTTCCTTCCTCGTTGACACTTTGCTTCCTTTGGTTCCTTGAACTAAAATAAATGTGTGACGTTCCGTCCACCCTTGGTATTTTGGGTACCCCTCCCATAAGTACACTCTCTTATCAGGTGATCAGTCGACCCACACTGGTAACATTTTCTAGGAGAACCAGTCGTGAATCCACCCCCGGTTCTCTTACTTGCTTGGTTTGTAGTATATGTAAATATCCTACTACCTTCATCACCAACCTCTTCCCGGGTGAGAGTCCCCTGCTGTGGGCGCTGTTTGAGTCCTCCCTGTAGTGTCCTTGGTCTAACCAGCCTAATCACCCCGTATTTATTTGGCGAGAAAGGTTTGTTCATATTTATTTTTCTGGGTGTATCGCCTTGTACTGGGATGTAACTTTCTTAGCTAGTTCAATACGCGTCACCCCCTCCTGAAATTCTTTAATAGAGTTAATCCGTGACAGTTTGATGTATATTTTGAGTTCTGGTCTTAGTTTGTTGTAAATTCTGTCCATGCTCCAAGGCAATGAGAACTACCCGTGGCGTCGTGTTAGGTTCTGGATGTCCACTAGATATTCGGCTAAAAATTCTCTCGGTCCCTGCATTCGTCCTATGATATCATCTTCTACGTTACCTGGTAATTTGAAGGAAAAATGTTCAATCTAAAAACCCCTATAAATTCGTCTCAGATTTTCTAGGCACTCATGTTGTTCTGGACCCAGCTCAGTCCTCTCCCTGAGAATAGTTCCAGTAAGTCTTCCAATCGCTCTTTGTCGGTGAGCTGGTAAATGTCTTTGAGTTAAGTTACCCTTTCAATGAAGTCGATCTGTATCTGATCCGTAAATTTGACTTTCCAACCACGCACTAGATTGAGAACGAACACAAGCTGACTTCTCCCCTCAGTGCGTATTCTCCGGGTTAAACTCCCTAACACTGCCTCGTCCCGACGGGTTTGGTCAAGTTGTTCCACTTCTGAACGAGTTCCACTGATGGACTGATGGACGCTCTCTCTCTTAGTGTACTAGCTCCACGACTGTTGGCCACAGCCTCACCTTTCCTTGTGTCCTTCGTCCTAGGTGCTGACGTGCCTGGCTGTCCCAAAGTATCTTGTACGTCAAATTCCCGTATGTTTGATTTCCCCTCCTCTCCTTTTGGCCCCTTTATTAAGTATAGGATACGCGTATGTAATTGAAATCTTTCTTCCAGGAGTTATTTCTTTTTTCCTCCAAAGACGGGTCGTCCGTTTGGGCACACTCTGCTCTGTTGAGAATGTGTCGACTCCTAGCTATCCATTTCTCCCTTGAGAATAACTAAGCTTCGAATTCCCCTTAGTTTCTTCTCTTAATTCTTCAAATTTACGTGACAGATGAGAGCCCTCTGTTGCAAATACTGGAACAAATTTCATATTGATTAATACAACCTCTTCGTCATCCTCTAAATCTATCAAGTCCGACAATTGACATCGCATATCCGCCACTGAATTGGCCGGGGTCACTCCCCTTATCGAAATTTTGTAGAACAATTCGTCCTTTACCAGCCGAGTTGGGTCCATCTCACCGGGATGTTACGCGTCAACAAGGAATAAACTGATTAGCCCCGTGTTGTTAACAAAAACCCCAGTACTCTTAGTTTAGTAAGTAAATGGCCTGTAAATTATCAACACTCCTTGACTGTGTCGAGAGGCTCCCACGTGACATACCATGAAAACAATTTATAAACTAGACCTTTGTTGATGTAAAAAAAACCCTAAGACCCTAATATTATACAATAAATCACCCAATGTTCGGAAATATATGTAGATGTTACACAATGAAGAAATAATATTGAAGTATTATAAAAAGGTTGAAAAACTAATTTTGATATACTACGCCAACACTAAAAAGTTGATGTACATGAAATGCTACAAAGTTCCCATGATAAACAGAGTTCCACCAAATGTTAACAAAAAAATATCAGAATCCTTAGTTGGGTAAACAAGTGTTCTGTAAATTATCAAAGTTCCTTGAATGTACCGAGAGGCTTTACGGGACATACAATGTAAACCATTTCTAAACTAGACCTTTGACGATGTAAGAAATCCACCAACAACTTAAAATTATACATTAAATCATCCAATATTCGTAAATCTATATAACACTATGAAGAAATAACAATATTGAATTAACATAAGAAAACTGAAAAACTAATGTTTATTTACAACCCCAACTTGAAAAGTTAATGTCCATATAAAATTATAAAGTCCCCATGAACATTTTATCAGCATTTTATTTCAAAAGTCCTAAATATTCTATTCTAAGGTTAAAAAAAACACAATCAAAACTCATTAACAACTGTTTAATATGGGACCAATATTTGTTCTTAAGTGAAACTTGGTAGAAAATAATTCTGTCAACTACCAATGTATTCCAACATCGTATGATATCTAATTGTTACTTCTTAAAATCACGAGACTTTGTATATGTATAGAAGTAAAACAATTTTGTGTACTAACAAAATAGATTTAGTTAATCAACGCTAGGTCTCAAAACAAGAAATAACTGTTTGCGTTTTGTTCAAAGAGGGATCAATTGTAAAATTTCCAACAACAAGTTTGTTTGCGTTGTTTTTATAAATGTTTTCTTTTAACATGTTCTCTTGACATTTGCTCTGTCA
This sequence comes from Timema podura, assembly GCA_033556935.1. Classification (NCBI taxonomy): domain Eukaryota; kingdom Metazoa; phylum Arthropoda; class Insecta; order Phasmatodea; family Timematidae; genus Timema; species Timema podura. Next base: position 7,030,513 of record JAVRXN010000010.1, read on the forward strand.
ACATTAAGTTGACTCGTCCTATGACGGCACAGTATATATATGTTCAAAAACTTTGACCTTGTTCAAATCGATATTAAACCCTTGGACCACCACAACAACTATATATATAATTATATATATATATATATATATATATATTAAGGCGTAAAAATTAGTTTGATGAAATATTTTGATCCCGATTTCAAAGTGATTTTACGACACAATATACAAGTCATCCATGGTCACAATAGTAATCGTTACGATTACGGTCCAAAGGGTTGACACCCAATAGTCATTTACTACTATAATGAATATGTTCTTCCAAATCATGTTTCTTTGTTATAGTACACTGTAGTCCAAAACTAGCCCACGACTAAATAGTACCGCCCACTACACTATTAAAAATTTGAATTTTTCTTCCTTTTTTTTTTCAAAATAACTATACTAATAATGTATGGATATGAGTGTACTTATTTTTATTTTCATGAAGTGACCTACCCTTAGCCTGTCCCGAATACCTGGTGAGTTGTTAAGGTGCTGCGAGACTCTCACGTGACGTGACAACACGGTGACAATTACCGCACTCCAGCCCATCATTTATTACCCCAGCCGATTGTTGTGGTTGTTCTTTGTTGTTTCCCTGTGTGGGCAGCCTGGACTTCATTAGACCCGGTTGTTGGATAACTTCTTGTTGACTTCTGGACTTTTTTTATTATCAACCTAATTTGGCCTGGCATCTTACAATTTTAAATCCAGGCCTTATTTACACAGTATCAAACAAATTTCCTACAAATACACATTATCCAATTTTATTTATTCTGAACAGTTTTTGGCTCCTATAATACCTACCCCTTCCTATTACCCTCCCTTCCCTATCCTATTCTAATCTTATCCTAATCTTATAACTAGCTAACCTAAATATCTTCTAATCCTCCGGGAATGTCCATTGCCTCGATGGTACAAGGGAGCTGCAGAGCAGCCGCCTATCTCCATCTTGACGCATAGGGCCCTTACAAGACCTAATCCTACTTTTCTTGTTTCCAAGAAGAGGGATCTGCAGTCACAAGGTTACCCCCATGCGTCCCGTTTCTTTCCCCTCATCTGTCCCATTATTCGGCTGGAATGATGATCCTTCGGAATTACCAGGGCTACCCCAGTAAGCCTCCGGATCCATCAGCCGAACTGGTAAGCCAGTCCCACAAGGCTTCGTGTTTGCCACTTCCCGGCATCTCTCCTTGTTCCTCATGGAAGGTTGTATAGCAGTAGTTCCACAAAACAACCTTCACCTTTCCCTATATTCCCCCCGCTGAGACCTCACCTGCGCCCGTCTCAGTCCTGCTTCCCGTGTTTCTGTCCTCGTATCTTTCATTGTCCCCATCAATGTATCTGTCTTCGTCACTATCCTTGTCACTGTCCTCGTCACTGTCACTGGTCTCTCCCCCTCCCTTCTCTGGCCCTCCGTCTGTTTAGCATCTGTCTCAGTCCTCGTTTCTCTCCCAGTGCCCTTATATATTCTACCTTGGCTCTTTCTGAAGCTTCCGCTGCCAGCTTATCTAGGAACCTCCAATGGACGGGATCTCTCAGGATATCACCCACCATTCTCCCCTGCACTTCCTGCTGGTTAGGTCTTCTTAGCTCAAGCGTACGGGCACATTCCAACACAACGTGTTCCGGGGTACCCACCTCACCACATTCACACAGATCGGATTCGACCAATCCCATCTTCCTTAAGGATTCTGGGTATGGCCCCTTCCCCGTGATGAATTGGACCAGACCCGGAGATGGTTCCAGATGTGCGTTATCTATCCTTTCAACCACATTGGGAAAGAGTTGATAAGCCCTCCTACCAATTTCACTGCCCTCCCAGCGTCTCTGACATTCCCTCAACAGAGCAAATAGTGCATATTCGGATGTTTCCACTTCAGGTGAGGTGAGTATCTTGACTTTTTCCCAGTTGTTCTTTCTCTTTCAGTACCCAATTGCCCTCTTCTTAACTAGAAGGTCCAACGGCCACACACCTAGGGCAACGCTCAGTGCGTCTGTCGCCACTGTCCGGTAGGCGCCCGTAAGTCTCAGAAGGACATTCCTCTGTATACTCCGGACAGCCCTAGCCGGCACGACGTTGTTCAGTCTGTGCGCCCAGACGCACGCTCCATAGCCAACAATAGAGAGAAGGATTGCTTGGTGGTATGTTTTTATTATCCGCATAGGCAGGTGGAACCTCCTCTGGCCAATGCTTATAATCATATTCATGACCCGCTGAGCTCTCCCCATCACTTCCTCTATATGTGCCGTGTAATTTCTGTTCTCATCGAGAGTGACACCCAGGTATCTGACCGTTTGGCTCCTTCTCAAGTTCTTCCCCTCAACCTTTATTGCAGGATTCCGCACCATTTTTCCCTTAAACAGCATGAATGTCGTCTTCGCCGGTGCCATCTTCAGTTTGACACATTTGCACCACCTTACTAGCCCGTCTAGCACTCGATTGGACCTTTCCTCCAAGCTCTTCCTTGAATTACCTTCTACCACTATTAGAAGGTCGTCCGCGAAGGCGACCACCCCATGCATTTCGGGAATTTCCTCCGGAATCTGCAGTCCTGTCTCCAGCCCCACATCCCAGAATATCGACCCACAGACCGATCCCTGGGGACATCCCTTGGTCAATCTTTTCTGCACGTTGGCACCCTGACACCTCAGGGTGGCATACCTATTTCGACAGTAGACCTTCAAGCTTCTATACATCTGCCCTGGGCACTGCAGTTCTCTCAACCGGCCGAACAACGCCGGCAACCATAGGTTGTCGAATGCCCCCGAGATGTCTACGAATACCCCAACCACATATCTGTCAGTGGCCGAGTCGATCAGTTCCATTGCTCTGCAGATGGCATCCTCTCTGTCGATTTGCCCCTTCGAAAGCCATACTGCTGTTGATGCATACCCACTCCTGTCCTGTGCTTTAATAATCTTTCGCACAGTATTTTTTCCTGGAGTTTCCCACTCGTGTTTAGCAGGCAGATGGGTCTATATGACTTTGGAAGAAGTGGATCCTTGTCCTCCCCCTTGCTTAGCACGATTACCTCGCTCTGCTTCCAGATGTTCGAGATTCTGCCCTGAGCGAGGCATTCGTTTAGCAGGCCTGCAAGGTAAGGGGCTATGAGGTCTGCCGTCTTTTGCAGCACCTCAACCACTATCCTGTCTGGCCCAGGTGCTTTCTTCTTCCCCATCTGAGCAATGGTCCTGATCACCTCGTCCTGACTGACCACTTCCACAGGAACTTCATTGTCATACATGTCCCGAGTCATGGCTCCTCTCAACTCCCTCTGTTCTTCCGTATCTGCTTCCTCGTCATCATTGACTTCTGGACTGTTTGATGTCGGATGATGTTTCCTCCGCAAGTTATTCTATTACCTCACTTGTGAATTCCTTTTTTTAAATATATAATTTTCACTGCCGTTTCGTCACCAACCACGCTCTGCTACCATCTATGTACCCTCTCGTTATCACTAGGTACATTTCCCCGACACAACGTAGTACCAATACGTCACTACACGGTCACATCACCTCGCTGACCGAGAACATTCCACTAATCGAACTTTGATACTCGGTTACTACCCCCCGTTATTTGTATACAAAATAAGACTAAGCCACTTGTAAAGAAAACAGAGCAATAATAAGTTCAACATAATTATATTAATGAGTAAATTGATTAACTTTGATGACCAACAAAATTGTATGGCAAATGAAACAGTACACACTTAAACTCTGGGCACTCAAGAACCATTTTCGTCTGACACTGTTCTAACTCGTGCGTCGCATGGGCCAGCCCTGACCTGTTCAACAATTCATACATCACTGACCTATTCTTCTTCACTCCACCTCTGACCTCAGTGGGCGTGAAGTGCCATCTATCGCCACACATTTCAAATAATCCACAAGGTGTGATGTAGATGGTACAATGGTTATATATTACTTAGACACGATATTATTAAAAAGGATTATGATCCTATTGTTAGTAAGTAAAAAGTATATTTACTTATGTTATTTAGTGGTTAGTTACATTTGTCTAATATAGAATGTGGTCATATATTACTTAGACCCGATATTGTTATAAACGTTTATAGTCCTATAATTTTAATTTTACCTTTTATAACTGTTGATTATATATTGAGTGTTAGTGTTGTATACATAAGATTTTATCACCTGTTCTAGGGTACTAGCATTTTGCTTAATTGCTTTGTATATGAACGAGGGCGAGTATTCCATTTGGATTATTTTAGCTAGCTGTGTATCTGTTTTTTGTCCTACTAATATGGAGTGTACAACTTCAGGGTAACGTTACCGTTGTTATTTTTAAGAGAACCGTGATGGTTTTTTTGTAGATGTTTAGTTAACGAGCTTGGCTTATCTATTATAGTGGGTATTGCATAGGTCTCCATACGCTATGAGTTAGTTAGCTACAATGGTTGTTCTTTTTTTACTTTGTTTAATATTTGTAATCTTGATCGTCACCTTTCCCTCATTCGTGGTTCTTGTGTGTATATTGAATCTTGAGCTACCACTGCACCGCTAATGCTAAACCAAAGGCTTCGCCACCAATGAAGAATCTACCACGTCGTTTCCTGCAAGCCGCCCCTTGCAACGAGCCATATAACACGATAGAGCATTAATGACGTTGTCAACAGGTCCACTGGAACGTTTGCTTGTATTCTCCCTTGCAGCCAAGTTTAGCATATGCTCTTGTGACTGATGGGAAGTTCCACCGAAGGCTTGATTTGGACTTTATTCTTCCTACCCCCCCTTTTGGATGGACCATCTGTGTGGTGGAAGGCGCCCCTCTGCACGGTTATCCATTCTCATCCGCCTCTTTGAGGGGCGGAGATAGTAACGTCTTGGGATAAACGTTACGAAAAGACTTACCAATTGAAGTACTTCACTGTGTTCCTGGATCACGACCACGGCCAATCTAACCGAGTCTGCCACTCTAAGTGACTATGTGTTAGTGCAACAACAAAAACATACCGACGCGGCAGAAGATATACATAGATTAATGTGATTACGTGGAGTTCTTGTCTGAAGCTAGCTCGGTTCAACATCACGTGTCATGTACTTACCTCTCTCTCGCTCCTCTGTCCTGTCCTGTTCCCATTGGTCGCTAACCCTACGATCAAGAATGTATTACCTTTTATGGACATGCTTTAGGGTAGCGTAGGTATCTCTGATTTTATATATTGGCTTGTTATAATGGTTTTAATTTACGATTACCCTTGGTTCTAGACGGCTATAGAGGTCATCTCTTGTTTGCGCTTCACGCTCCTCGATTCTAGAAGGCGAGAACATAGAGGATAGATAATACCTTTGTTTTAAGAGGTCAGTTTGCATTTGGTTATAGTTGTATATATATTTCATGCGCTTCACTCTTGTACATTTAGGAGACTGTTTGGATTTAATTATGATTGACCACATGTATATTTCTTGCTCTTCACGCTTGTATATTTAGGAGACTGTTCGGATTTAATTATGATTGACCACATGTATATTTCTTGATCTTCACGCTTGTATATTTAGGAGACTGATCGGATTTAATTATGATTGACCACATGTATATTTCTTGCTCTTCACGCTTGTATATTTAGGAGACTGTTCGGATTTAATTATGATTGACCACATGTGTATTTCTTGCTCTTCACGCTTGTATATTTAGGAGACTGTTCGGATTTAATTATGATTGACCACATGTATATTTCTGGCTCTTCACGCTTGTACATATAGGAGACTGTTTGGATTTAATTATGATTGACCATATGTAAATTTCTTGCGCTTCCCGCTTGTACATTAAGGAGCAGTTTGCATTAGGTTATAATTGTATGTAACATATATTTCTTGCTCTTCAAGTTTGTACATTTAGGAGACTGGATTTAACTATGATTGACCATATGTATATTTCTTGCGCTTCCCGCTTGTACATTAAGGAGTCAGTTTGCATTAGGTTATAATTGTATATAATATACATTTCTTTCGCTTCACGCTTGTATATTAAGGGGACAGATTTCATTAAGTGATGACTGTCCACATTTATTTTTCTTGCACTTCACGTATGTACATTAAGGAGACAGTTCGCATTTAGCTATAGTAGCCAACATTTTTCTTACGCTTTGTGGAAAAATTTTCCCTTGTGATGTTCTACAGGACTCGTCTCGCTAGAGCTAGTTATATTAACTTAAGAGGGCTCTGTGCTCAGGTTTGATTGTCATAAATTCTAAATTTCGGCAAGCCACACTTAACGCTGCATGTGGACTTGGCTCAGTGGAGTCACGACTTTTCCCTAAGTACAGGTTTGTTTCAAATGTTTTCTTACATTAGCTCTGAAGAGCTATATATGGTTGTATTAACTTGTTTATAAAATACATTGTATCAATTTTTGATGAAAAAATAAAATGATTGTTATCTATAAGGTTGTTTTTCATTTTTGGGTACACTACTATCAGCGTTTTGACCGTATTATCATGAAGGATTGGTATATTAAAATTATGGCTTTGTTCGTTAGATTGACCTTAAGGAATTTGAAAGATAATATCTAACGTATTTATTAGAATTCTATTTTGAAAACCACTTATGTAACTTAAGCATCGATCTTTTAAGGGGCTTCTTTGAGTTTCGCTATATTCTTATGTGTGTATACATAATTTAATCGTTAAGTAAATATGTTCTATGATTTAGGTATTTTATTTAAATTTACACATTTCAATGAATGTAAGTTTAATCACTAATAAATTAATGTTTAATCATTAAGTATGTTTGATATATTAAATAGGCCTCCATATTGTATGTTTCACTTAATCTTTTATATTGTGAAACGTGTGTTTGACAAATTATAATATATCTATTACCTAGGGTGTTTAGATTTGATTAGATATTTAAAGAAGTCCTTTTCATAAGATTTTGATTACGTTTTGTATAGGCCTAAACATAATGCTCTTTTAATAAATCCTAAATTTTATAGATTCTAATTTGGTGTAAAAGAACCAAATTTGGTAACGTATTGCTCTAGGCTTATTTTTTGATGAAATGTTTGATAAAATCCGAAACTAGCTTCTATAAGTTTTAGGAGGAAGCGGAAACATTTAATGGGCGGCAAAGATCTATCGAGAAGGATGGGTAATAAATACCTGAGTAAAGGCTTAACTCCACGAGCGCTGCCAACGCCTGTAGCAATGCTGCTGCTACGATGCCAATGTTAATCCATGTTTTCTTTTAAGATTTCAACAATAAAATAGACTTCAAGGTCAAGGATAAAGTAATTGTATTTGTTTTATTACATAAGTTAATTTATTTTAAAATACGGCGTCATTTGACTAGGTTCACCCTTTGCTTTCAATCATACTAGGAATTGGATATTTCTATATGCTATTTTTTTAAATAACGAAAGAGAAAAACGCATTTTAAATATTATTCAGGTTGTACACATTTATGATGATTATTCTAATGGAGTAGGGATGATGCAGGAAGTATTTTAGAGGTAATCTACTGGGAAGTAAAGTGGGAAACCATTTGGATAAAAACGACTATCAGTAGACCTGACCGGGATCCAAACCCTTATATCCCCGTCATCATCGGCTAGTCTAACACGAGAGTGACACCTTAAACCATCTAGCCACTTACTCGGTAGCGATTTTTTGTTTCGCTTCGGTATGCTTTAAAATGATATATTCCCATCGGGGAAGAGGAAGCAGCCAACTTCATGATACCTCCACTCACCACAATGAGGGAGGAGGAAGCTGTCAACTTCATGGTACCTCCACTCCCCACAATGAGGGAGGAAGAATCAGCCAACTTCATTGTACCTCCACTCACCACAATGAGGGAGGAGGAAGCAGCCAACTTCAGGGTACCCTAATCCCCACAATGAGGGAGGAGGAAGCTGCCAACTTCATGGTAACCCCAATCCCCACAATGAGGGAGGAGGAAGCTGCCAACTTCATGGTAACCCCACTCACCACAATGAGGGAGGAGGAAGCAGCCAACTTCATGGTACCCTAATCCCCACAATGAGGGAGGAAGAAGCAGCCAATTTCATGGTACCCTAATCCCCACAATGAGGGAGGAGGAAGCAGCCAACTTCATGGTAACCCCACTCACCACAATGAGGGAGGAGGAAGCAGCCAACTTCATGGTACCCTAATCACCACAATGAGGGAGGAGGAAGCAGCCAACTTCATGGTACCCTAATCCCCACAATGAGGGAGGAGGAAGCAGCCAACTTCATGGTAACCCCACTCACCACAATGAGGGAGGAGGAAACAGCCAACTTCATGGTACCCAAATCCCCACAATGAGGGAGGAGTAAGCTGCCAACTTCATGGTAACCCCACTCCTCACATTGAGGGAGGAGGAAGCTGCCAACTTCATGGTAACCCCACTCCCCACAATGAGGGAGGAAGAAGCTGCCAACTTCATGGTAACCTCACAAGCAGCTAACTTCTTGGTACCCTCACTCATCACAATGAGGGAGAGGGAAGCAGCCAACTTATTGGTACCCTCACTTCCCATAAATTTTAAACATATAAATTTTTCAATTTGGCTGAAAAGGTGTTTATACTTAAGCTCACAAAGGAAAGGTTGGTCCACTCTAAACCTTAAAGTCTAACAGTGCATGTAGGGACCACTCCCTCCTCCCGTATTCATACTCACATATTCACCTATTCACAAGAAGAGCCCTTTATAAAAAACAAACTTTTTGTTTACATTGATAGCATTTTATTATTTATTGGTGTTATTCTATAGGTATTTATAGTATATATAAAAAAGATAGTTGTAGACCATATGAGTTGACGTAAGAATACGTCAAAGTAGATCTGGTAGCTTTTCTAGCTGTAAAACCCCATTGTAAAAAGATTGAAACTAAGGGATAGGCCACTTCATACAGCGTAACCACCAGTACATAATATAATTTTTTTTAAATGGTGTGTAGCCGTACTTCAATTAATATAATTATTCGATATTTTAAGATTGTAAAAATACAATGGACAATTAAACAAATTTGTGTTTTAACCAAAAGATCCGCCATATATTGCAAACAAGTTATGAATGAATGTAATGTGTACAGTCTAAATTCTATTTGAAAAACTTGATGGAATATTAGTAACTGAACTGTCCTGGCTAGCTCTGTGATAAGAGTCAAAGCTCCAAGATTTGAGTTACTCAAAAATGGCTGGTCATAATATGTAGTGTAACTATTAACTTCGATAGCTTCCAGTATTTAAATCGTGTCAAATATAATTCTAGACTTCTATTCTTGAAAACAGGATCAAACTAAGAATTAAAGCTATAACTTGTCTTCGAACCAATGTTATTTAAGATATGACCTACATTCAACACCGTGTTTGAGCTATAACGGTAAACGACCAACATATAATGGCTTGAACATACTTATCTTTAGCCACGTTTTAATATTATATTGATATTAATCTTGAGATAATTTTAAATTAGAATTTGCTTTTTATTTCTTCTTCTTGATTCCCAAAGTTGAAACTAAATCTTCCAACATATTGTTTTACATCGCCTTACTTATGGAAGAAATTAAACCTGTCTCAACATTTATGACCAACTTGTGTAACTTATTGTGTACCCTTCCTAAGAGTTCATACTTGAACGAAACTATATTTATAACGTGAAACAGAAACAGCTATTCATTATTGAATTTACCTTCGCCGAGTGACGTTCGAGTAGTAGTGAAATATTTGAATAGTAAATGGTTGCTATATTTTCTCTTTTAGCTAAGGCTTTAAGCAATATACATTGCTTCGAGTTTTACACCACCTTTTATTAGCAAGTAGGGATATTGTTCACGTCTCCCCACTTTGGATCGACATCTAATAGTCCCGCGCGAGTTTGAATTTGATTATGCAAGCCAAACTCTCGTGTCGTTAGAAGTATCAGCATGATATTAACGTTTAAATTTAACCCTTTTATGTCTGCCTTTATGGGGCGAATCAGACAATTCTTATAACAATTTAAAGTAGCCCATTAGGCTCTAATTTTTATCATTGAATAAATATTTAGTTCGATATGTATATTTATTAATTGTTTGTTCTAAATTCAATATTGGTGGTGACCTGTCTCCTCATGGTTCACCCTGTTAACTATAAGAGATGTTATATGCTAGGCAACCAATTAGTAAACGTTTTGCTCATATAATAAATATGTTATCATTTGATTAATCGCCAACATTCGTCAGTTTGGCCTGTGAGACCTTGTAAATTATTGTTATTGTTATTGCTGATAAATAAACTATCTATATTATTATCAAAATATGGCTATGCTTAACCAATATGCATGTCCCTTATGCAGGGATTACGATCAACTTAACGTAATGTTTACTTAAAGTTAACTTAAAGTTAACTTAACGTATGTGTGATCACGATTCACGTAACTTAACGTTACAACTCGAGTCAATCTTCATTCTCGAGTATGACCTGTGATTTTTACTAGTTTTACAGTGATGATCTGTGAATATTTACAGTTTTCAATCGATATAATAAATATCTATTACAAAACTTTTTTGATAAATTTTGCTTTTCTATTTTAGTTTAATTATTTTGTTTCAATGTCTGATCACTAGAACTTACGCTAAAAATTAAACATTGGTCATAATACCAACAAATGAGTTACTAAATAGCCCTGTTGACGTCACTCGCATAATGATTGGCTGGCTAGATCACGTGATACCCTTCAAGTAACGTTCACTTAAAGTAAAAGACCTCCCAGGACATCTATTACGTTAAGTTAACTGCAAATCACCGTTAAATTAACTGCATCGTGATCGCCTCCATTTAAACACACAAGGAGGTTCTTTACGTTAAGTTACGTTAAGTTAACTTTAAGTTAACGTTAAGTTGATCGTGATCCCGGCATTAGTTTCCAGACACCAACCTTTTAATTCATCCTAGATCTGGGGAATGAGGTAGTTGTGTGCCTGGTTACAATATAGTCTACTTATTTAACATGAATGCCTTTAAATAACTAAAAAATACTTAAAAATGACTCAGAGCTTTATATAAGTGTTATAAAATGATTCTAAATGGACAATAATCAAGAAAATCTATCCTAAAACTACAAAATGATTAAAAATGACATAATTATAAAACATACATGTTCACAACCAGGGGATTATGAACAAGGTGTATGTGAGACTACTTATGAACGTTGTATGGATGAGCAAATGTTTATTTTATATATTTATTTAAATTATTTAACACCCACTTTCTGAAGTGAATGATTATGTTAGCGCAAGAGAATTTCTATGAGCCTGTGCGAAAGGGCCTAGCATTTTTGCCAGTAAAGGTAGTTTCATATAATTTCCAGGGTTCTTTTGCGTGCCGCAATTGAAATGGGACCGACGGTTTTACTTAACCTCCAAAGGAAGTTGTGCTACAGATTTATATCACTCAAGAAAAATCCGTTGACTCAAACTGGGTTAGAACCCACGAGCATCGGATCCTGAGACGAGAACTTCAGCCCAAGACCAACGAGGTGGACAATAAACAAATAAAAAGATGACATGTTATCAAAATCTAGGCCCTGCTAATAACCAAACAGATTTAACATTAATAATGAATCATATAAGATTCGTTTCTTTAAGTTGAAACTACAGTTGACAAAGTTTTTAAAAAAAATTGTGGACAGTAATTGGTAAAATTTTGATTTGTTTTACTTTTTTAATAGAAAAAAACTCCAGATATTTCAAAAGGAGTTCTCATTTTTTCAGACACACTAAATCAGAGTATTGAGAAATGAAGCTTTTTTCTTCATAAAATTGATTTGTGAGGTCATGCAATTTTTTTTCTTTTTTTTTAAGCACCGCGTCTTACTACCCGTTCGGGTTATACGCTTAAGTACTAATTACACTAATGGATTAGGAAATGGGAAGGTTTAACTTAAAGGAAGTGAACCCGCATTTGCGTGGAGGGAGAGTGGAAAACCATTTAGGAAAAACCACCCCCAGTTCACCCGACCGAGATTCGAACCTCGATCTCCCCGTCCTCAGTGGTCTGACTCAACACGACTGGCGCGTTAGCCAACTACGCCACCGAGGCGGGTGTCATGCAATTGGTGTTTATAACATAGTGACTTGACCTTGATGTAGAAATAATAATAATATCTAGCACCGCGTCTTACTAACCGTTCAGGTTAAGGTAAGTAATAGTTATACTATTGGGTTAGGAATTGGGAAGGAATATAGAAGAAGTGAACCCACATTTGTGTGGAGGGAGAGTGGAAAACCATTTAGAAAAAACCACCCCAGTTCATCCGAGCGTGATTCTAAACTCGATCTCCCCGTCCTCAGCAGTCTGGCTCAACACGAAACTAACGCGTTAGCTAACTACGCTACCGAGGCATGTGATGTAGAAATGAATGCAGTCGCTACGAAATCACTAAAAGAGGAAAAGTTGGGGGGCGCAAAACATGTTAAAATCAGAGCTGGGTTATTCACCTAGTTTGTTCTACTATACAAAGGCGCACTATTTAAATATTTCACGCAAATGTCATTAATATTCCAATATCATCGAGTTTTTTCCCTGAAACTCTCTTTTTCCTGGTTCTCCAGGCGTGTGTCAGTCATAACTTCCTTCGTGCTCTTATAAATTCCTTGTGTACTTTAATTTATTCATTATTTACTGTTGATTCAGCTGATAGCCTACATATTCAAGTCACCCAAGATGTTACAAATACATATTACCTGGCCTAAACTCAAATTTTTAAATCGATACGTAATTTTATATCTTCCCCTACACTCCCCCGTGTTACAACCTGGCCGGGCTATCCACACACTTGTAATTAATACTCAAGGGTTTAAAGATGGTGAAGCTAGAGTTTAGAGAAAGTGTGCTTATATTTGTGTGGAGGAAGAGTGATAATCCGTTTAGGAAAAGACACTCATTAAATCCTTCCGAGATTCGAACGCGGACCTTGCCGTACACAACAAACCAGACTATAGTAAATTGACGTTAAATCCGCGTAACCAACAATTCGTGTGATGAATCCCACTACAGCATTTGTAAACTATTTAAATTAAACCAATATGTATTTTCAGATGACATGTTGATGGAGCGATTGTGTGGAGATAGAAATATGACACACAAACAGGGGTTTGAACCTTGGTCATTCAGCTCTAATAACTGCTGTACATGATGAACTAAGGAAATATTGTAGCTAGCTTGGGTAGTTAAATACAATTTTACGCGAAACAAAATTTGTAAAAAGAATAATATACAGTACTTACGAAATGTTTGTCTTTTTTTTTTTTTGGTTCACTTGTGGCACAGAGTTCAAAACAAATAGGTACGTACGGTATTTACACTATGAAAGACAATGTGAAACTGAAGGTAGAAATCTTATACTTACGAACAGAAACAGCAAATGCCTTTTCCGAAAATAATTCCCACAATAAAGGATACAAAAGGGGAGGTGGAAGATTAACATTTGTAAAATATTTGTGTTGAAGTCATTGTCTTGTTATAGGAATCGCCGTCTCTGTTGTGAAGAAAATTCTTGGAAAATCCAGTTTAATTCAAAAGACAATACACTATACAGAAGCATAGTAGCATCTAGGGACGTTCAAAATTTAATACACTACATAGACACGTAAATAGGATCAGGGCTGGTTCAGAATAAAACAAATATCCTTTTGGAAAACGATAGGAAGAACGAAGAAGTTGTGTTCTAGTGTGCAGGCGGAACGCTTTAAACTTGTGTTGTATCAACTGGAACGCTCGTAATATTCTTTCGTGTCAACCGAAACTACATTCCGGCACGTTCCGGCCCATTTCGAGCACTGACTATACCCTAATTTGATTAAAAATGGGTATGTCTTACAGCCAGAAAGCTTCCGATTCGTATATGCTATGGCTGGGATGGATTTCAATGAAAGACCAAACCACCTGACAGATGGATTGTCCTCTATTTGTGATAATCTTAGGTTCTTGCCCCTAACAGCTTCTTCAAGGCTATATACAAGTTTGGACTCTGCTCCCTTTCAATACAGAGCTGATTGCTACCTGAGATAGAGGTTTCGGAGGAGTATGGCTTTGTTTTGTTCGCTTGCTAGCCCAGTTATACTCTTTGGATGGGTGGTAGGTAGGGGTGGGCTCTAAAGTGCTGAGAGCTCTGACAACACTGTAGAGTTGACTGAGCCACCGAAACAAGGTAAAACCCAATTGGTTTCTTCTACTACCGTAGGTTAAGGGTTGGCGCTGACGTGACTCCTCACCTCCCATGACCATTGACTGAGTCCTTAACCTTGATCAATAAAATAATAACAATACTATTTAGAGTTTTGTTTCCCTCTAGAAGAAATTGAACTTGTATTTATATTTCCCAAATTCTTTGGGATATCCCTTTAATACACAGTATCAAAGTATGGCTTAATGTAACTTTCAAAAACCTTTGATCTCATAAAATAAAACAATCTTCTACTAGGACAAATAATAAACCATAACTTGAACCACGGAAGGCTTATTTCACTTAATATGGCTTCAATGTGCAGAATGGTTGTGATGATAATTTCTCTTTGGGACTATCGTAAAATTAAGTATTTTATTTTTCGGGCTAAAATACATCTCATAAGGCTTTACCCAAAATCATCTACTCACGTTCGTGACTGATTGTGGTTTATATGATGTAAGTGGTGTAAGGAGTTACCAGAACAACTGCAAAAGAGTGCAAATATACAGTTTTGTGTATGCCACGTGAGGAATGTGTTAAAGGCTACATCCCCACTTCGCCGATAAGTACAATACCCATTCGAGATAATGTAGAGAAAACGTGCCTAATCTCTAGAGTATTTCTGTGTGCTTTTAGAAACAAATATCTGTATGGTGTTACCTACCTGACGTTTCACCGAAACTCATGGGTTGATTATGCAGTACAATTGCTGGAGTAAACTGTTTAAACTGGGAGTGCAGAGAACGCGTTTTAAGGGGTATTTTTTGCAGTTTTTATAGCAAAACTCTTTTTTGGCCAAAATAAATAAAATATTGCTTTCTTATAAATCAAGAGTTTAATATTCTTCCTATAGTGATATCAACTGTTCCTGCATATCTGTGATGAGCATAGTGACATCAGATGAGAAATGTTTTAATTGAAGAGAAAGAGATGTCATTTAGTTCCCGAACATCATTGAAATAACTGTTGATACCTCCATACGAAGAAAATTATCTCTATGTCGACACCAGATAATAATTTTTTATGATTTGATTTTTTGACCAAAATTTGTTTTTTTAAACAACTGCAAAAATACTACCCTTAATTAGTGTTCCCTAGACTCTCCCCTTAAGAGAAGATTATTAAATTTTATACTTAATAAAGCGATCCTTTTTGTATTTGTTTAATAGAAACCGTTCGGGCTTATGAATTGTTGAGTAGGATCAAAGTATAATTATTCAAATCAGTAGCAAGTGAGTTATTGTTGAAGTGGGGGACTGAACGTTAGCAAGCTCACTAGTCGATATATATGGATGGATCTAGGCCAGTTTTTTGTTCAAAATGGGGAACATCAACGCTCCTCCCCACTCACAATACTTCCATACCATCCCCACCCTCACCCCCGACAGGATTACCCCATCTCCCCTCCACCTCTTTGCTCCCCCTCAACACTTTACCCCACCCTCACCCCATCAGTATTTGAAAATGAAATTTCAATACACAAGAAAACATTAAGTCATCATTACATTACACAAGAAGACCTTAAGTCATCATTACATTACACAAGAAGACCTTAAGTCATCATTACATTACACATGCATACCTTAAGTCATAATTACGTTAAACAAGAAGATCTTAAGTGCGATTATAATGGAAATAAGCATTTTACCACAAACTATAACGGACAGAGAAGCCACCAAGTTAATCTGTCTAATCTGATTATCCTAAAGATAACTATTGCTAGGTAGGAATACCATTACCAATTGATGCCGCCAAAGGAAGCAAGATATCAATAATACTGTCCCTAATCCTTTCGCCCCCTCACCACCAACTTTTACTGCACCCTCCTTCCTAACCTTTTGGCTATAACCGGATTTCCACCAAACCTTTCAACCCTCGTCACCCAATCTGTCAGCTCTCATCAATAACCTTGTCAGCACTTGTGTAATTAGTGGCTTGCATCTTATTTATTTCTATCTTCTGAGAGGAAAGACATTTGGGGAAGCCATTTTAGTGAATTATCATGTGCCAATGGCATTTGAAAGAAAACCCAGATTAATTTTTTTTACATAAAAGAGAAAAATGGGCAGCCAACAATTGGTAAAACTTTAATAGTTTTGCTTCAATAATTTCTACATCGTCTATCACTAATCTTGTCTCAGTTGACATCAAGCCTAAGGTACTTCAAACCCAAATGTTTATTGGAAATCTCTAGGCGACGATTGGTAATAGCATTCCTCATCAATTTCGAAACATTTAGTGAAATGCAGAATAGTCCATTCATAAAAAGACATGAAGCAACTATCACCTTTGCAAATTAGCTCAACATATAAAGCTAATTAAATTACGAATAGTAATGCAATTTTTTCTACTTTTCACTTCTTCATAGGTTTCGCCCCAAATTCTCAAACCACGTCGCTAAATTACTCATAGTCTACTCCCTCATCTCATTTTCCCACTTCCTCATCACCCAAGATATTAAGGTTTTTCTATTCTCATTCCAGGAAAATATGGTGCACTCCACCCACTTAATACACCTTAACCTAAAGCTATCAGGCAATGTAGCACAACGAACAAATCCATAACGGTGAATCCCCTCTCCAAGCCCGTCATTTTTTAACTACCCTTTCTCCCCCCATCTACTGACCCCTGCCCCACCACACACAGAACACATAATGTTATATTACCATCTCCAAGTCCATTCCCCTTCACCCTACTCCTTACCCCACCATACAGAGAGTCCTTAACGTTAAATTACCATATCCAAATCCACCCATTCTTACTTCCACTAACGCCACAACACCCAGAACCCAAAGCGTTAAATTACCATCCCCAACTCCAGCCCAAGCCCTCCTGTCTTTAACATATGACCAACAATTCGACTGATGACTCGACCTGACCTCATGTGACCTACGGCTTGATGACGTTTTTACGTTAGACTGCTCAACCTCCTAAAGTTTAATTACTCTTTCCACCATCCTCCCCTCTAATCTCCGAACATTAGATTACGTGAATCAACACCGTTAAATTACTATATCCAACAGCACCCTTAAATTCCTCTCTTTCCCAACACTCTTACTAACTTCCCCTTTCCCCCTAGGTATAACTAAAAATAAAATTATTCCCCTCTCTACCCTTCTATACCCTGTTATTTACCGGGAAGGGGGCTAGATAGAGCACTCTTGTAGTTTGGGTGATGTAGAGTATACTATTAGTGGAGTGGGTATGAAATGAGATGGTTGAGGTGGGGTGTTGGAAAGATAGTGGGGTTGTTCAGTAACTGTGGTTGAGGGTCCAGGAATGGGATGGGCTAAGTCACCTACCTATAGGTATCGGCGTTGGTAAAACTCTTGGTTTTTCTGAGCTTGGTCTCGGAGCAGGTTGATGGCCTCTGCTCTGGGAGGTGCCTGGACTTCATTGGCAGCTAATGTTCCTTCAGTGGTCGTCAAGTCTACGGGTCGGTGAAGGGTCTACCACAGCAGGATTTCACTGGGGCTTAAATGGGTGACTTCGTTCTTTCTATTCCGCAAGCTGAATATAATATGGGGCAGTGCTTGGTCCCAGTATTTATATTCTTGGCTTAGGATGTGGGTTCAGAGGCCAGTCTTTAATTCTTGGTTTCTGCGATCGATGGGGTTGTCCTGTGGATGTTAGCTAGCCATTCTCCACTGGGTAGCTTGCCAGGATCAGCATAGTACTTTCCACTCCCTAGACCTAAAGTGTGGACCACTATCGGTAAGAATGGCTGCTGGTTATCCCCAACTTGGGATTACTTTGTGTTCCATCACCCTTTTCACTTGAGACGTGCAGAAGTTTGCTGGCGGGAAAACTTCTGACCATCTTGAGAATATGTATGTTATGACTAAAAAAACGTATCCCCCTAGGTCGTTCGTGGGTATGGCCCCTAAAGTAGATGGTGGGGGTAGAGAAGTAATGTGGAGGAAATAGGAAGTGTTGAAATAAATGAGTGGAGCATAAGAGAGGAGAAGGAGACGGAAGGAACCTGAGGGGCAGAGGTATAAAATGTCACTAAATAGGGAAGAAGGTAGGCTTATAAAGTTCCTACCAGGGGGGTTATATTAAGGGTTGTTTACACTTTTATATATGAGTGAGTGATAGGAACATACTTAACATACATGAAGAATTAAATAGGTAACAAAAATAGATTTATTAAATAAAAACATAAAGGTTGGAATTAAATTACATCAGCTGAGAATAAACAGAAAGTAAAATCTGTGGTTGAAGCTCGTTGAATGGGCAAAGCAAAACATTAAGGTTGTTTGACTCTAACGTTACAGTATCATCCCGTAGCTCGGGAGAATACGTGTCCAAGACGACACGCGAATAGCTGGGCTACACCTAATTTCATTGCTGAGGGAACTGCATGCTTACTATTGAGCAACAGCGTTGTCATTCTTTTGTTTTCCGTGATCAGTCTTCCTTCGAATGTATATCAAATTTGGCAATGCTGGGCTGTCGTTGTTGCCACTAATTGGTGCTTCTTCCTCCAGCACAGTCGTAAAGTTACAGTAGTCTGAGTCTCATGTTCCTAATAGCTAGCTCAAAAACATTGACTAAATAAACACTCATATTTTATAAGTACTCTGTGTATAATAATATGTGTTATTGATCACGTTAAGATTTGGTGTGTATCTGTATGTGTTGGTTGCGTGTGGAACTATAGTTTTATGTGCATATTAATATATTTATTTGAATAATAGTGTATTGTTAACAATTAAGATATAACAAACATTATGGAATCTCCGGCTTATTACAAACAATTACATTCCAAGAGGAAAATATTAAGTAGTAAAGAAAGGGCAATGGTGTTAAGAGTCTACACCTATTTTTGATTAAGACGGAACTTGCTCAGTAAATCAAGCGGCAATGGAGACTGCAGAAGCTACAGGTGTGTCTTATAAGTTAGTAATCTCTATTAAACAAGAATTCAAAACTAAGGGTAAGTTATTGACACCAATCAAAAGAAATAACTGTACTCAAATGCAGCGTTTGGATAAATATGACAGTTTTACTCAAGCAACAATACGCAGAAAGGTACATTCACTTTACCGTAACAATGAATTACCTACCCTAAAGAAAATTAAAGCTTTAATTGATACTGATAGCGACCTTCCTAATTTTTCATTGACGACACTTCAGAGGTTTCTTATAGATATTGGCTTTAAATTCATTCGACGGAAGCGTAACTCTTTGCTTCTAGACTGAGATGATATTATTGCGTGGCGACATCGCTACTTAAGAGCTATTAAGAAGCACAGAGAGAGCAACAGGAATATTGTTTTCACAGACGAAACCTGGTGCAATTCCGGACACACAACTTCAAAATCGTGGATGGACACAACAATTGCATCATCCTCACAAGCAAGGCGAGAAGGCCTAACTACAGGAAATAAGCTTCCCTCTGGAAAGGGCGGGCGCGTCATTATCGTCCACGCAGGTAATGAAAATGGTTTTATACCCGGTGCAGAGCTTATTTTTCATGGGAAAAAAGATGATTACTATCACGATGAAATGGATGGAAAAATGTATGAAAAATATTTCAGAGAGAAGCTGCTTCCAAATATACCATCAAACAGTGTCATAGTTCTAGATAATGCATCCATTCATTCTACGATCAAAGAGAGCATTCCAACCAAGAGTAGTACCAAGATTATTATTCAATCCTGGCTCACCAGTAAAGGTATTTCTTGGGAAGAAACCATGAATAAGATGGAGCTTGTGGAGATTTTGGACAAAGTACGAGGCAATTATGAGCGTAAATATATTATTGACGAGATCGCTAAAAGTGCTAGACATGAAGTTCTACGACTGCCACCTTATCACTGTGAGCTTAATCCCATCGAAGGAATTTGGAGTTAAATTAAAATATTTGTTGCTCAAGAAAACAATACATTTAAACTTAATGATGTTCATCGCCTACTAGAAGAAGGAGTGAGAAATATCACAAAAGAACACTGGCGAAATCATGTTCATCATGTAATGGAAGTTGAAGCAATAATGTGGGACGTAGACGGGCTTATAGAAAAACTGCACGACAGTGTCGTGATAAGTTTGAAGGACAACTCCTCTAGCTCTGAAGATGATGATAGTGATGCTGATCTAGGAGTGGTACCGTTACCTGATTAAGAACAAGTAAGAATGTAATTTATAGCATTTCTTATAAAATGCATGTTGTAATATATTTGTTTGTATATTAATTATGAGGAAAAAAAGCTTTATACATAAAATATTTTAAGCATAATTACGGAGGGAATAGAGAAACGTTAATAAACTTCAATCTTGAAAAAATTACGATTGTGGAAATAGGTAATGTTTCTAGAAAAGGCTGTACACCGATAGGAAATGCTTTTACCTGTCGATTGAACCCCCCAACCACCCCATGCCGCATTGTTTACAATGAGGGATTTCCAAGTAAACCCTCCCCCCTCACTTCCCAACAACCGAAAGCTAGAAGATTTGGCAACTTGTACCAGAGAGAGAGCGAAGATAAATCTTTTCTCCATAAGACCTGCAGTTCCCTCAGCTATGAAATTAGGTGTAGCAGCCTGACTTTCACCGGAAGGGTCTAAAGAAAAGAAGGTGAATTAGAGACAAATACTGATATAACACATGACACTCTAAATTTAGAGTTATTAGCCTATGATCGTGCTAGCTAGAGATAAAGAATTGATTCAGAAATAGCAGATTGTATCAGCTTAACTAGCTGGCTGCGCTTGGTTACGAGGTAAAGAATCTTTTCAAAGTTAGTTTAATGGACTGAAGGTCCATTACACCAGAGAATGGCTGAAAGGCAACCAGGTGTGTACCCTAAGTAGTACTATGGCCGGTCCTTTCCCAATGGGAATAGCCAGAGCATTCAATAGTACTTAAATTACATCACCCACTGCCCGGGGTAAAACTCACGTTTAGAAAATACTTATTTTAAACACCAAAGCAAAATAAATGCCATCCAAAGGGGTGAAAAAAAAGTACTATCTGTGCGGGCCACCATAGAAGATTAGCCGTGTTCCGCACTTTGCGCACCCAAAATAGTAACACAGAAAGAGAGATACAAATAAATGTGCTGTGAGATACTGACCTAACTAGGTCCTCAAATAAAGGCGTTAGACACCCTGGTTGTAGCCATTCTAAAAGTAGCACATGTGAGCATGACGTCCACGGCGTCATGTGATATAGTGAAGTTATAAGAACTAGCTCCTGAATAATGAACTTGTGAAAGAGAGGGCCCTAAAGCCTGTATCCTATCTCAAAGAGTTCAAGGCTCCCGTATTTATGCTATATCATATGGACATAGTAAAATATGTAGTCAACACCTCTGACATACAAAATAAGTTAACCCTATTGACTAAACTAACACGTCATATTGACGTACCAAAATAAAGCTATTCTAATGACGCTATACAACTCGTCAGACTGACGTTCAAAATAAAGGAGTCCTTTTGACTAAACTAAACACGTCTAAATTACGTACAAAATAAAGATTTCATAATGGATAAACAAAATTTTACATAGTCTTAAGGACTATTTCAACAAGTCTGAAGGATCTGGAAAACAACATAATACTTGGATTATTCAATGGGTTTCCCTCAGCGTCGATGGGGTGATTCCCACGCCCTAACCGTCATTGTCAGCGGTTTCTTCTCTAGGTGCTGGAGCAGAATTTCCTTCTTCGACGAAAGCCAAGTGATGAACTGGAATAAATGGGCCTAGGAGATTCCTGTTTTATACTCTTTCCCAGACCAACAAATAGGGCAATGTCAACAAAGGAAAATTGAGGACTGGGGAGGTAGTTTTGAAGCGAAGGGGAAAGGGTTGCCAAGTAAATCCGCTAGGGGCGTAATTGTCGCAGCTCGGGTCATCGCTAGTGATCGAGTGAGGTACCTCTGGTCTTTCCTCGATGTTGAGGTCAAGAGGTTAGACGTGCGTTGAAACTGCCACGCCTGTGCTTCCGCCACGCTAGTAGAACAGTTTGTGAAATAATGGTGATCATATCCGGAAACATCCGTGTACTGTAAGTATAATCTTGTTTATTTTTACTTCTAAATCTATCAGTATTAATTTTCCTCTACTGATTCTCTTGTCGTAACTAAGGATATTTAGCGGCTTCTGTTTTGTAGATGTCCTTTGATTTAAGAGACATGCTACAGGCTGAAGAATGGGATGAGAAGAGACTCCCGGTTTCCGGAGCCCAGCTGAGGGTCTCCCCTCGGAAGCCAGCGGTTTAAATCACCGATGTACTGGGGGGCAACATTTCCAGTTGGTGGAGAAGAGTGATGAACGGAGGGAATGATCCCGCTGCTCGTGGGGCCCCCACACTTGGCGACAAGTGTGATGTTGGGTCTGAGCGGTCAGACTTCCAGACCATCGGGGTCCTCCTACCAACGATTGGTGACAGTCGGGCCGAGGGGAGGACCAGGATGCAGCGCAGCCAGCCTAGAGAAGTAATACCCAGCATATTAGTGGAATAAAAGGGGAACAAGAGGAAGCGAAGGCCGTGGTGACTTCTGTGAAGAACGAGGATGAGAGGAAATATAAAGGTGTAGCGCACGAAGGTAGAAGGAGTAGGTTAAGTTAGATTAAGGGGATGTAGTAGTGTATGAGGAACTGTATTAGTTATTAAGTTAGTATAAGTCCTTAGGCAATGGTTTCGTTGAAGAGTGGGTGGAGCAAGAACTCCAGTAGAGCACCTCCCCAGGTGGTAGATAGGGGGATGCCCACCTCCGCTGGAGTTTGCGCTGGTCCGGGAACCTAGATCCGGGAGCAGCGTGAGATCTAGCGGGGTAGGGTACCGGGGGCATTATACACCCGGGGCGGACCAACTACAAGGAACAGTCAACCGATAGGAACATCATGGACGTTAGGTTAGGTTAGAGTAAGTTAGGCTAAGATAGGTTAAGTGCTAAATCTGTAACTAGTTAAGGATAAAAATGGAGAGAGTGTAGAGGAAGGGAATTAGATAAAAAGAAGGACAATACGCCCCAATTTATAAAACAGGTGCTGGGGTTAGTGTTAGGATAGATGCAAAAAAGTAGATGGCTATCTCTTTCCAAGGTTCTGTGGGATTGTGGTCCCAGAACGGTGTGTTCTGGATTTTTATGGTTGTTTTAACAGTGGCGCAGGTGTGGCAGTTCCACACATATCCCCTGACTGTCCTTCCAAGTCCTGTCCAGGTGTATTGTCTTCTTAATTGCTTCTAAGTTGTTCTTTCCCACTGGGTGGCCCGCGTCTGGATGTTCATGGAAATGATTTAGTATCACTTCCTTCATCCCTTCTGAGACAATGACTCTCTATCGTGTGGACCTCTGTTCAGGTGTATGGCTTGTAGGTCTTGTATGGCGTTCTGGATGCCTTGATATATTTGCTGTTTACGCAGTTTTTTCGAAAGGATTTCGGGGATGGGGAGATGGCAGGAGGTCTAGAAGTTCTGGGGATCTCGTCCTTCGATTAGGAAGGGTTATTCTCTCTCTCTGCTGACACCACGTCAGTGGGTGCTTCTCCTCGTGACCGTGATAAGGCGTCAGGAATTTCTTTCGCCCTCCTGGGTCAATGTTCTATAGGGAATGAATACTTTTGCAATAAGATTGACCACCACGTCAATTTGTCTTTTTCATCTTCCATCGAATTTAACCAGGTCAAACATTTTTCATAGGTCCTGAGCGTAAAGGGCTAGTCTTTGTAGATATGTTATTGCCTTATTGCCTACACGATGGCGAGGCATTCTTTCTCGTTACAATGGTATCTCTTCTTCACGCGTGAGAGCTACGCTCTTGCGTAGAAGACAATCCTTATATTACCCTCCTTTTCTTGGAATAGTACTACTTCAATTTCTTGTCCACTAGCGTTTGTCTAATTTATAAAGGAGAGACTAGGGTTGGGGCAGTAAAGAGGCTTTATGTTTTGGAATGCCTTCTTGTTTTGCTTGAACGCTTCTTCCTCTATTCGTCTTCCCAAATAATAAGGATGACTTTTGATACACTTGAACCATCTCGTTCTTTACTAGCCAGTCGGTAACCAAGAAGTAGGTCTTTGGAGAGTTCTTCTGTCACAAGGCACCATATTTCTTCATGGAATCTTCCCACGTTGATGCTGATGGTGCAACTCCCTGTGACGTAGAGCTCGTTATCCATCTTGGCCTGTCGTATATTCATAGGGATAAGGTGTATCTGTTGCTTTGTTTGTGGATCTAGGATAGAGGGTTATATGAAATTAGTGGGGTCACCCGTATCAAAGACTGCGGTGAAGGATTTAAAATTAGTATCTATTTGGATCCATGGGAGCCCCATCTGAGGGTACATTCTTAAGATGGCCTCTTTCTCTAGGGATGAGTTTGGCCTTGTTCTCATCCCCTTTGTTAGCTTTCCTTGAAGTTATTGATCGTCTGTTCTTTTATGGATCTTTCGTTTCTTCTCTTGCCTAGCATTGGGCAGTCTCGATGATGAACCAAAATAGAATTACGGACTGGGGCGCGTGTTTGCATGGAATACTAGGTTTTTTAAATTGAAGAGATTTGACGGGGATTTGGGACACAGTCTCACCGGAAGGCCTGGAACTTCTCTAGGAGTTTATCTAAAGAAGTGGGGGTATGGAGGTAAGAAAAGGTCTCAGATTAGGATGCAGGAGCTCTGTGATGAGAGGAATGATCTGTTCCTCAGGGGTATCAAAAAAAATCTTTTTATAGCTGGACCATTTTCAGAATAAATTGATCCGCTGGTTCGTCTTCGGTTTGAGTTTCTCCATATAGTTTGGCCTGTAATGTCACTATCAGGTGTTGTGAATTGAATCTCTCCTTGATTCTGGTCCACATCTATTCCCATGTGTTGGAATGAATAGTTCTCGTATTATTTCTACATGTTTTCCGCATCATGGATGAGTTTTTCCGTCACCATGGTCATACTTTCCTAGGCATCCTTTGGTTCTTGAGAGTGACTTCACACTTCTGCAAGAAGCTGGTAGGTTTCTCATGGTCTTTTCCAGAGAAGGTAGGTAGGGTATATTGTTTGAGGAGGCTGTTCCCTTTTAAGATCGATGAGTGCTGCTCAAATTTATTTATTCGCTCCTTTATTTTTTCTTGTTCTTGCATGTTTGTTTCTAGACAGGTCGTGCACAGATATTGTGGTCCACTGGTGTCCATTTCGGTGTCTTCCCATCTAATACACAATAAGTATAACAAGTCATTGCACTTGTTGTATTGGATGAGGTGTTCTCCACGGTGGATATTCTGGTTGTCCACACTGGATTATGCTTCGTCTTTAGTTGATTAGAGGATGTAGCGCCGTGACTGGGAGGTGAGGCATAAGAGCCAGGGAGTGTGGCGTGATCGCTTGGGAGGTGTGGCGTGAAAGCCGGGGATTGTGGCATTAGAGTCTGGGGTGTGTAGCTTGAAAGCCGGGAGTGTAGTGTGAGAGCCTGTGAGGTGCTGCATGAAAGCCGGGGAGTGTGGCGTGAAAGCCTGTGAGGTGTGGTGTAAAAGCTGGGGAGTTTGGCGTGAGAGCCTGTGACGTGTGGCGTGAAATCTGGGAAGTGTGGCGTGAAAGCCTGTGAGGTGTGGCCTGAAAACCGGGGAGAGTGGCATAGGGGCCTGTGAGGTGCAGCGTGAAATCCGGTGAGTGTGGAGTGAGAGCCAGTGGGCACCACCGAGGTTGTTCTAGCTCCTGAAATGGGTGTTCTATTTTGTTTGGGGCTAGTGGGTTAGTGAGTAATTCCTGTCGCTCTTCTCCTGAAGTATGAATGTTCAGTAGAGGGCCCACGTTGGGCCGCCATCTTGTTATCTACCCGAAGAGTGGGAATAAACAGAGCACTCTTTTTATTGGTTGGGTGGGTATGAGAAATGATGGTTGGGTTGGGGTGTGGGGAAGTTGATGAGGTTGTGAAGTAGCTATGGTTGAGGGTCCAGAGATTGGCTGGGCTAAGTCACTGGGTACGGCGTTGTTTGAGGGGAGACTGCGTGCCTTCGTCTTCCGAGGAGTCTTGCTTGAGGATCTCCGCAAAGTCCCAGATTTGATGTTCCCACTGGATGGCGGTGGAGGGGATTTGTCTAAGGTCTGAGGGGAGGCTGGAGGCATGGAGTGATGATAGGTAGTACTAAGGGCGTGGGCAGGTTGAGGTAATGGATGAAGGGGGAAGAGTGTGTTAAATGATATCGTGTATCTGGCATCCGTAGCTTCCTCGTTCTTCTTTCCCCCTCATTTCTCTCCCCTTAGTGTGAGTCATGGGAGTCATAGAGCGTGAGAGGCAGCTGGCCAAGGGCACTACCTCAGAAGTTGAAAATAAGTCTTCGAAATTGTGAAGTACTTCTAATTTGCCTTAATGATAATAATGACTATGATTTTCCTATAAATCCTCTTTCTCTCTCTAATAATTTGTTCATTTTATATTTATTTAGGCGACTCTCCACAAGATCATGGCAAAGTACACAAATTACTTAAAATAAAGAGTAAACACATACACTGATTATATCTTAAATTACCTGTTGACAAGAGTAAACAATACATCCCATAAACTATATGTGAGGGTCTTCCTCCAGACACTCTTAAAATTAACTGGAATTATTTATTAGTTTAGTCAAAACTCATCGCAACACTATCTATCGCTGGGTCTCGGAATTTGTGTTTGGTGGCTCACTCGGGAAGGGTGTCCTTATCAGCAGATGACACCTAACAACCCCATCTTCCTGTTGATCCATCTTTACCCACACCTCATCAGATAAAGAAGCCTCCACATGCCTTTAAACAGGTTCAGACAGGTATTATGACCTCCTGATGACATCATGGATGTGTTTGATGTGCTTAAAAAGGATTCTCGTCTATACAGGCTCTAGTCAGACTTCGGGAAAATGTACACCCTCTCTCTAAATAGCCAAAAATCTCGCCATCCTCAACCTTCTTTTCTAAAGCTCTACATTTGATAATACTAAATTTATATGAGCTATGAAACATACACATATATACATATATATACATAAAATATATATGTATTAGTTCATTTATTATACCGTACACTATATTCAAAGATAATTTATTCAACAAACTTTGATTGAGTTCAATTGACTTCAAATATACTTTAACATACATCAAACAGACATCGTAAAGACTTTGAAAAGATTTCAAACGGACTTCATACGTACTTCAACAGAATTAAAAAACTTCAAAATGCAAATGTTGGTGCACTTCACCTACTTAATATGACAGCTATCCTAACCTACACCTCGCAACACAACGAACAAGGTCAAGCACACCAGCCAAACCCATTACACCCATAAGTTCAACGCTAAACCTATCCTCCACCCGTTTACCCTATCATACACTCTTTCCCTCTTTAAGATGAATAATCACTAATCTAAAACATCCTGCTCTATCAGTGCTTATGCGTACAATATAAACAATTAAAGGAAGATTATGAATAATAAAGTATCAACTATTTTATCAATAACTTTAAATGCCATCCAAACCATTATGAGTACTTTCTAAACAGGTATAGCTTAACGGAGGAATGAACTAATAATAAATAATAGCTAGCATTAAATCAACATTTGTTCTTTCATTTCAACTATACAGATAAGCACGTGGTTGTTTAAACAATTATATCCTTAACTCCCAATCTTATTATACATGAAAAGCTCGACAAGTCTAGTCAATAAACTCTTAAACATTAAGTTAGTGCTGTGTAGGAGGGCGGGCAGTAGAGAGTAAGACCAGCCAACATGTCTGAACCTGTTTAAAGTTGTGGAGAGGGTCCTTTCTACGAAAAGAAGAAATGCATCAGAAGTAGGATCCAAATGTGTTGAAGGGAGGGGATGATTGGATCTCTTAGTCCCTAGATGATAAGTATACTCAAGGATGAGAGGTGCATCAACAGAGATGAAAAGTATAAGACTTAAAGAGAAAAGAAAAGACCAATATATGCCAAAAATGTTTACAGTGCCATCGTATAATCAGGGGCGGATTGACAGGAGGGCTGAGGGGGCTATAGCCCAGGATGTCATAATCAGTCCAAATGAGATGGATGGCCAATTTGGAAAAAAAACTGATGATATTGAAAAATATTTTATAAACACGTACTCTACCTTCCAAGATATGGATGTGTAAAATACAAAGTCTAAATTATTGGGTATCCATGTCCTGTTACCCTCCCTTCCTATAAGAGAGAGATGCGAAAACCTGATTATTCGGCCTTTCTTTTTTCTTATAGTTCATAAAACAAGAGTTTTCTATTTAAAATATTGTCATGTTTATTTATTTGCTAACACGTTTTTAAATATTCCATTATTTGCTAATTTAACAGAGAAACACTGTTCGTTGTTAGGTATAGTTTACTGATTATTTCCCTCCCTATTTCAGCCCTCTTCTCGGCCACTTGACTGCAGATCTCTAGGAATTCGCTACCCCCAACCCTCGTCCACATTCCTGTAACTCCAACACTTTTGCACCTGGTTTTTGTTTCCCTGCAAACAACGTGTGTTGATAACTAAACTCTTATCACATCTTGGTGAACCTCTCATTCTATGTTTTATTTGAAAATTAACTTATCAAAAATTCCATGTAAAATGATTTAGTGCGCGACAATTTATGTATTGTATGTTAATAGTGTTCAATCTGTGTGTTTTGTATATAATATGTACTTATCAAATGCGAGTGTTTAGGGGAGCTCTTATCGCTAATTAGTTATTAAGAAGAGTGTGCTTGAAGTCAAGACTATCGTTCCTAGATTTTATTGTATCACCAGACGAAGACATCACTCAAAGGTAGGCTCCACAAAAGACATTCTTATTTCCCATAGTTAAAATCCCGTTTCAATTTTATTGCAACTAAAATTGGTCCTCCGGAAAAAAATTCCATTAATTTTTTAATTTTAATAATCAGATCGCCCACACATTTTGGTCCTCGTGGGCCAGCTAACATTATTCAAACGCTATGGAAATAACATTGATTTTTTGTCTTCTTGCTAAATCAGTGTTAAAGATATTTTAAAAGATCTTTATTGCATCACGAAATAATCTCATGTTTATTTTCATTTTTTATCTCTTACAATTCTCAAATGTTTTAATATTATTTATTACTCATCTAGTATTATTTGCTATCCTCCCTCCCCCACGGGAATGATATCGGGGAAAGGAGACTGGAAAATCAGGCAAGAACATTACCTGATTGTAACAATGTAAGATAGTTTATTATGAACAATAAAAAAAAGGTACATAATAAGTTCACAGATATAATAACACCACGTGAAGCGCGAATCTCTTGCATGTAAAGAAATAGTTCCATTAGGGTATGGAATACATAAACGTTACAAAGCTAGAAAGCCTACAAGAATACCAAGTGCAATAAATGTAACCAACATAGAAGCATGATGGATACCAACATAAATCTCAAGTAACAAAATATAAATAGTTATCATGGAGGTCTATGGTTCTAGGTTTGTATGCCTCAAGCCCTAACCTGGAATGCATTAATTCCAATATTGCTCCTAACAAATGTTTCCACATTTATACCCTTTGCGTTAACGTTAGAGGTTACCCTAAGTCGCGCTTTGAAAGTGAACGCAACCAACATAGCCCTTAAACATAATATAAATATAAATCTCTCAACTAATATGTTAACGTTTGTAATCTTAGCAAGAAGTTAACTATAGATGCCCTCTCTGACCAATGTAGATAAACATAATGCACAACAATGTGACAATACCTAGAACCTATCAGTGGACCAAGTCCTCAAATTAACATACAGGTGCCCCGTGTCCCACATTAGACCAAATAACAAGACAACCCCCTATCTGATACATAAGCTAACAACTATAACAAGAGGCGGGCGGTAAGCCCGAGATGCAAAGTATCCCACGGCGTGCCCATAATTATCAATAAAAATCAATTAAAGCCAAACGGTCCTGTTAAATCTAGTTAGAGCCTGCATGAGGAGGCAGAAAGGTGACAGCATTCTCAATGAACTGCGAGAAGCGCATGGAGTTCCAAAGTTAAAGTAATAAAGAGTTAAATGCTAAACAATAATTTTGATAAGAAATCCCCCCACGACGCCGAAAAAGAATTTTAAATGCTAGCTAGAGGGTCTCGCCCTTTAGGTCGCCGTTCTCACCTCGGTCAGTCGATGGTATAATGAGAGTCTATCCACCAACAGCGTCCCAATATATACCTATAATAGAACCTACAGAGAGAAGGGGAAGGAAGGAGAGGGAGACAAGGTGGCAAGAAGAAACATGAAGACACAAGAAGGCCCGGGTAACAGCCAGACTATTCTAGAGGCTTCGGCTGGCGGAACAAGCAACTTGGCCTGGCCTCGTGGAACATCTCTCTTTTGTTTCCGGCCAGTCATGATTTTGATTCTCTTGCAGCGAGTCGGTTGAACGCACCGCTCAGTCTATCGTGCAGTGTGTTGGAGAGCGGAATTCGGCGCTCGAGCTCTTGTGTTGGAGTTCATCAAGGGGGGATCGGTGAGTGTTGCCCCATTTGTCATAGCCACAATTCGTGACTCGTTACATCCTAACTTGTAACTTGTTACATATTCAAGAGTTACTTCAAGTGTTATATTATTAATTAATTATTACTCAACTCGCATTACTTAAGATTTATATTGATGCATATTAATTTAATGAACTTTAATTGTTAGTTGCTCAGACAAACAATTGCTCGGTGACTGTCTTTTGCTATAGTTTTTTTATTGTTGTTTAAATTTATCTACACTAAAATTATCTGAACTCCATTATTCTCACGGTCCAACTAATAATCTCAACAATAAATCTTAGTACATTTTAACGACAAAGCGGCTTAATTAGTAATAGGTTGACCCCAAACAACAACCACATTGACTCAGTCGAAGAACTCCAACAATTAAATGAGGCACAAATTCAAATATTACTATCAACTAAAAAAAAATCTAAATCAAAAACCGTAGAATTCAGTTCTCCTCTTGATTGGTTTCTAGAATCGTATCCTAAAGACTATGATGAAACTTTAGTAGCCAACTTACAAGACTCTATATTAGATTTGCACACAACAATTGATTGTCGAATTAAAGTGTTAATTCCAGCTATTTATGAACCACTTTTTAATGCCAACATAACTGTCCCTCCCTACCCCTCCTGTTCATCACGCCCACGCAGTACAATTGATTAAGTTGAATTTGCCCACTTTTAATGGAAAGCTGCAGAAATTTATGGTTTTCTCTAATTTGTTTGAGTCAACAATCCACTCAAATACATCATTGGACCCTGTATAAAAGTTTCAATATTTGCTAAGTTCTCTTCAAGGTGATGCGCTCAAGGTCATTCAAAACCTCCTTATTTCCAATGAAAATTACTTAATCGCTTGGAACCTAATTGAAAAAAAGATATCATCAGGTGCGCTGACTAGTCTCCATCTTGACAAGATTATAGACCATCCCAATATTTTTCACGGCTCTCTAGACAGTCTAAGACATTTCTTGCCTAACTACTCTAAAAATAGCTAAGCTCTGTTTGCCCTAAACTATGAGATTACGAAGGAAACGCTCTTAATCGCTTCTCTTCTGTGAAAGTTGAAACACGAAACGCAAAAAGCTGTTTGAAGATTCTCGTGGGTCTAATACAATTATTCCAATTGTGCTTGAGTTAATTTTATACTTAGAAACGTAATGCCAGAATTTAGAGAATACAACAATCTCCAGATTTACCACCAGAAATTCTCAACCCATACACCACACGCATGCAACTTCAATACCTTAACAATATAGTTCAAGACCACTATAAACTCAACCGACCACTAAGCATACTGCCTTACTGACTGGCGTGGACAGATTCCAAAGAATTGTATATTTTGCGACCAAAGTACTACAGTATAGATCAGTGTATTCAATTACAAAATAAGACTTCTAAAGAACGATTTGACCTTGTACGTTCTAATAAATTAGTTTTAACTGTCTCGGAAATACCCACTCCTTAAAAGACTGTAAATCGACGCGAAGCTGCACACACTGTAGCATAAGACACACCACATTGTTTCACTTGACCTCCTCACACCCACAATCATCTCAAGGTCATGACGCTCACCAGTCAACAGAATCCCTCCACCGAAATCATTCAGGGGATACTACTCCACCTATTCCCTTTATTGGTCTTACAGGCCAACCAAAGACCACAGTGCTATTAGCAACCACTCTTGTTCGACTCACTACTCCTTTTGGCCCTCCGCAAATAGTGCGAGGGGTAATAGACTCTGTGGCACAGTGCAGCTTTATCACTGAGAACTGTGCTCATCTTTTGAATGTAGCTTTGTCCCACTTGCCACAAGACATAAATGTCATGTATTGTCATGTAAACACTAAGCGAATGACAAACATACATATGTCTGCCATTAATGGCACATTTCTAGCTCGTTCTCATCCAGTAACAATCTTGGACAAGATAACTTCTGACTTGCCAAATACCTACATAGAATCTAATATCAAACAAAAACTCTAAAGCTTTGGTCTAGCTGACCCCCACTTTTGATATTCCCAGTCCAATTGATATTATCATTGGAGCTGACCTCTTTTACATCGCTCTCACTTGTGATCACCACACTCTCAGCCCTAACTTGCCTGTGGCATTTAGATCAATATTTGGTTATGACATTATGGGCACCACCCCATCTTTGCCACTCTCCATTGACAACAAACAAAATGATTTTGGTGGTCTGGTGACACTCCTGTAAACCTCAGATCATGACTTATATGCATCCTTAAAACGTTTTTGGCAAGCCGAAGAACCACCATATGAAGCTGGACCAACTAAAGAAGAAGGAATGTGTGAAGACCATTTTTCTCTCCACTCATTCATGTGATGATACCGGACGGTATGTCGTGCAACTTCTGTTCATATAAGCTCACTCCCCTCCAGGAACATCAGACATAGCTATAAAAAACAGATTTAATTCACCCGAAATAAAACTGCAAATTTAGCCTGAACTCAAAAGTATGTACTCTGAAGTCATGCAATATTACCTCAATTCCGGCTATAAGACCTTGAGCGACTCACCCCTCTCCAGATGTGCCACATTAATTCTTACCTCATCACGGTGTTTTCAAACAAAATAGTTCCACTATGAATCTTTGGGTAGTGTTTGATGCTAGATCTCGTATCTTGACAAATGTGTCTCTTAATGATACGCTCTTGTCTATACCAAAGCTCCAAAATGACATTTGTGACGTCAATTTTTCATTTTCACCGACATTCTTTTGTGTTTTAGTGTGACATTCGCCAGATGTATCGCCAAATCAAAGTTCACTCGGATGATCAAAAATACCAACTCATTTATTGGCGTGACGATCCCACCACTCCACTTTTGTTCTATAAACTAACAACAGTAACGTATGGTATATCTAGCTCACCATTTATAGCAATAAGAACACTCCACCAATTAGTTCAAGATGAAGGACATCTTTATCCTCGCGCAGCCTCTGTTCTGCAACACCAAACATTTGTGGATGTTATTATGACTGGATCTGACACGGTTGAAGACGCGCTTATTTTGCAAGTGGAACTCAAGTCACAGCTCTCAAAAGGTGGCTTTGAACTGAAAAAATGGTCCAGTAACTCACCTGATCTTCTCCAATCTGTTCCAGAAAACATAGGGAAAAACCTGTTTAATTTCATATCCGAGAACAGCCTCATTTTAGCATTCTTGGTCTTCAATGGACGCCCACCTCTGATACATTTTCATATAATATTAACATTGTTGAAAGTCCACCCACTAAACTCAACGTCCTCTCAGCTATTGCACAAATTTACGATCCATGTGGTTGGCTCATTTCATTTTTGTTTTGGGTGAAATCTCTTCTTAAATATGTATGGACTCTTGGAATTCACGATGGTAGCCACCGTTGGTATACTACTTAAGGTGACTTCAGCCGTAAACCAATATGGCCACCCCTGCGATTGTACACGCCTCACTGAAAGCATCCAACTTTGCTTTTTCCATGAGCATGTCTCTAAGCTTTAGGCAGGTCTTTCATAAAATCTCTACATCTTTCACGCAATATAGTTCCAACTCACGGTTAAAATCAAAGACATAATTTTCTTTGAACAGCGCGTCATACCACTTCTCAAAGTGCTCCTTTCCCTCAAATGACATCTCACCGATGCCGTAGTCCTCCTTTGGTGGCAAGGGACCCCTATACCCCACGTTTTCTCTTTTATTGAAAAAATGGGGGAAATGTTCCTTGGTCAAGGACTCGTCCAAACAGAATGTTTTGGGTATCTTGGACAACGGCATCGGGAGAAAGTTCAGAGAGTTTATAAAGTGGAGTGGGCCGTAACACATGGACATGACTTTCCCACCATTCATTAAGTCAATTTTTTTACCTCCATCATAGGTTTTAGAATAAAATTTCCATCATAGCCCTTAGCATTTTGGGCTGGAAAGGTGATGTCATTAAATTTGGTTGTTTTAATTTTCTCGAGAAATCCAAAAAATTGGGCCATTGTAGCATCACCCTTGAATATGCGAGTCCTATCACCCCCGCATTCGGTGGAATTATGGTAATTTGCATCAATATGAAGGCAGGCCTTACAACAAGTCTGCACAATACATAGACTAGTTTCGTGCGAGTACGTGTTGGCCGCACCTTGAAGAAGCATTTCTTGTCTGCATTCAAAATCATATAATACAAAGAAGAAATTGCTCGTTTCTTGTGACAGCTTGGGGAAGCCTGCTTCATATAGCAGAAATGACCAAAAGGACGATGGTCTCACATACTTTACAATAAGTCTAATAACACCTGTGTGATTGATTTGACTTTTCGAAACTGAAACATTGCCCACAAGCTTCAGAAAATTTTGACATCACAGATAAATATATGAACTCTGAAAAAACCGGGACGTTTATAGTTATCAAAACCAGTCTGTTTTTGATACAACGCCCACATTATTTACAGGCCTCAATTATACCAGCACTTTAAACCACTTTAGCGTAGCAATTTTTGCACGTGAATTCACATTATTATTACTGAACGGCACACGACGCTCATGGAAAAAGTACACACACTTAATGTGACTGTCAAGGATGTTATGAAATCAAAATGGTTTTGCTTATCTTCGTGAAAATACAAATCCAGATGGCCCTTAAAGGAATGTTTGGTTGGGGTAAGCCTCTAATGTAGTGCACCCATCTACCCTACTGTTTACATTATAGGATATTGGTACAGTACAGGAATAATATACATGTTTAACACAAGTTAGTTAATTAATAAAAAAATATGAGATAAGAATGTACACAAAATTATAGATTGTAATTATTCAAACCATCCATTGTTTAAGGAGTGTATATATATATATATGCATACATTTATATAAATAGCTTGCCCAAGAAGCGTCTGGTGTGAAGCACTTAGGAACATCCAATAATCTGCAAACTTAGGTCATAGGTGTAAACACTTAAAGCTTGTAACTCGTTAAAAGAGGACATCTACTAATACACCTAACAGGAAGATAGGTAATGACTAATGACACTACGTTATTAGTACGTGGTGTCTGTGATCAAAATGATTTACTTATTTATCTTTCACGCCAGTCTGGATTACTACAACAACACATAACTTTAATTAAGAACAACAACACCATATAATCATAGTCCTAGTTTAAGGAGCTACAAGGGCGGTAATTAACATTTGCTAGCTAGCGAGAGTTAACTCCTAATAGTGATACATATTACAAAGTAATTGTTCCTTGAAGAGAAACTGATCTTTTAAACCTATGCAGTGGCGAAACACCTGGAATCTACAAGAAATTAATATGGCCGGACATTTCCTAAATAGTACTGCCAGTGCAATCAATAGTATGAATATTAAGTTACCCTGCAACAGGGATAATAACACTAATCAAGAAAGTGTTCAAACTCGATTAACTCTATAGACACCTCAAACGGGCCTTACATAATAAACATAACTCCGCGATCCACTACTATAGACTAGTAGCACTTCTACAGTTTGTATACCTCAAATCAGTACAGACTTAGACAACTACATGACAGGTGTTAGTTAACAGACCCAATTAGGTCGTGAAACGAAGCAAAAGATAACCTGGCATCCTCCATAATTAGTTCTTACGTTATTCTAAAGCCTCAGCATGGTCAAACAGTTTATGACTTTTGTTTACGACCCAAATATTTTCGACCAAGTCTAATGGACGTAGAAAGATACTGCGCTAGTCGCACTATAATAAACTATGCCTTATGGGCATAGAAAAGGGTCAGACCAATTGACATTGTAAATCTAAATCCAATGGACGTTGCATTATAGAGCTCACAGCTCAACAAAATAAATTATGCCTAAAGGACATAGGGAAACAAATAAGTGTTGCTTAATAAAACATAGTCAAAAGGACATTTACATGATAGAGCTCACAACTCCACCAACAGAAACTACGCCTTAAGCCGTTTAGCCGTTTAGCATTTATAAAACACAAAATAATAATCCTCAATTTTGTTCATAAAAAATAATCATTTAGCATATGAAAACCCACCAATTTAACACATTATTCGCATTTCGAAACAATTTTGCATGGTGCTATTTTATTTTTTTATTTGTCATTTAAAAAACTAATTATTATTTTAAAAAAATCTGGTCTTTCATTGGCCAGAAGTTACCAATCATTTGCAGTCAATTCATCCAGGTAGACTCCAAGGGAGAGATCCGCGGATTTCTGCGGATCTCCCCACAGCTCATTCTCTAAAAAATACAACACAACATTAGTTTGATATTCAGTATAGCTTGAATTAAAAAAATATTATCCACTCTTGTTTATACTATTTTAAAATAATCTCCAGAGTGTTAAAGGAATCTGAGACACCTAGCAGCGTTAGCTCGTCCAGGACAATGATTTATACATGTGTTCTTGCAGATCTATTCGCTTTTTATAGAAATAGGCAGCATTTTATAGCGGTGATTACGAGTGTTTAGATACTTTCGAACAGTACAAGAGTGATTTTAAATCCCAACATATATTTTAAATCGTTTGTATTATTGTGCATTTAGGCCGGACTATGCAATGTCTTTCATAAGTGCAGGGGTCACATAAACTGATGCCATTCTGGTATTTTAAAAAACTACCTTAAATAAACACATTATTTTGTTAATTATAATAAACACTTTTCAGAGGGGTCGCAGAAACTGATGGAATTGTGGTATTTTAAAACACTACCCTCAATAAACACATTATTATATTAATTATAATAAACACTTGTTCAAAACATATTTTAAATAAATTTAGATTTTAGTAAACTATCCTCAAATAATTTTATAGCTTGTAATAATTTTATTCAATAAACAACTCCTAAATATAAAACACATTATTTAATTTATTACAACCACTTTTGTTTACACTATTTTAAATAATATTCAGCTATTAGTAAACTACCATTAAAATTAATTACCGTTTAACTATAGCATGGAATAATTTTTTCAATAAATTACCCTTGATTATAAGAAATACTTGTTCTGGCGTAACTTTAACTAAATATCATCCAAAAAGTGGCTGCTTAGACACCCTCAAATTATCGATAGTTTTAATTCTCAGATGCCTATTTTAAATTAGTAAACTTAGATAAATCTGCTGTGATTTATTGTAGTTTTGAAATTGATTTAATGTATACACTTTGATTTGATAATAATAAATAATGCATGTGCGTGTTATAAAAATACATTTACTAACTCAGATCTATCAGCGAGGCGTTATCACTCATCTTGGGTTGCATGTTTAATAGTCGAAGACAAGTTATACAATGAAAGGATTTCAAAACAGGCACTGATATTTATAGTTGTTACCTGCTAGGGCTCCGATAGAGCGATGATGTCATCAGGGGAAACCGATTGCCCCATTGAAGGAGGGAAGAGGGGGAGGGTTGCTAGGGTCGATGACCACATGTATTAGCTTGCGGTTTCAAGGTCGCAATCTATTCATGTCTTGACTTGTCGAGTCGAGCTGCCAAACTGGGGCCAGACATCAGGTTTAATGGGATCAATTACCTCATTACTAGTACACGGTTTCAAGGTCACGAACTTTTCCTGTCTCGGCTGGTCATAATAAGCTGCCAAACTAACGCCAGTCATCAGGTTGAACGTGGTCAATGACCTCAAGTACTAGCTCATGGTTTCAAGGTCACGATCTATCACTGTCTCGACTTGTCTTGCCAAGCCACCAAACTGGCGCCAGTCATCAGGGTTGTGACAGAGCGATGACATTACCAGGGAAAATCAATTTCCACATAGCAGACCAACATGTACTAACAAGTACAGCGGAAAAAATTCCATTGGGATGGAAATAAGCCTTTGTAAAATTAAAGCAGTAACAAAGGACAACAGGTAGTTAACCCCATTTCGTTATGTAAATAACCGGAGGGGAAATGGAGTAAGAAAAGGAAGGGTAATTCAGGACAGTAGCCCACAGCAAGATGGAAAAATACCAAGAAGGGGATTATGTCACCGAGGCCAGAGTTGCGACATCACACGACATGATGACGTCACCAGGGAAAACCCAGATCGGTGTCACGGGTCAAAGGTCAAATTGGGGTGAAGGGACATGCCCTCTACTCACGTAATGACTAAACCCTTAAGGCATATTCATTCCCTATGTTATAAATAAAAGCTAATAATTAGGGGACTTTGTAATGGGAATTTTAACATGGAAACATGCAATGTTACTAATCAATTAAGTGAATCTAATTTTATCTTTTCATGATTCAGGGGAGGATTTTATTGAAACAGGCAACAAAATTAGATTTTTTTAAGTTCTTGTAAAAATATTATTAGATAATATTAAATTTTCTAAGCTCGTTAGACATTTTTTTGCAACTTTAGTAAATTTGGTTTAGCAGCTATGTATTGTTTACAAGTCCGTACAAATAATGTTGGCTACACAGTGGCAGTGACAAACACAAAAACGACGTTATATACTTTACAGATACCGTTTGTCTCACGATCGGCATTAGTCTTATTGTGTATTTTTTACGTCGGTATCGCGATTAATCTTATTAATCCTGGTTTTGGACTCTAGTTTTTTACTTCAATATTATTGTAATTATTTTGAAATATACCTAATTTCGTTAAATAAAACTGTATTTAAATAGAATTATTGAAATATAAGCCAGCATCTGAAGAGTAGTTGAACTACGAAAAATTAGGTTTGAGTGGGTTTTTTTAAGTGATCATTACCATCAGAGTCAAGCTCAAGGGTATGTTTAGGATATATGCAGGGTTTTATTATACCGAAAGTCCCTTATCATTTATCACTATCATTCATATACGAATTTTCTATATGATGCTTAGTCTATAGTTTACACAGGATGGGAGTCTGTGTGATGGGGGTGGGGTTGAAAGGGTGGGGTGTATTAAGGAGTCTCAGGGTTGGGGAGAGGTGGTTGGCAAGATCTGTATAGCCCCTAGGATATAAAATTTAGATCCACCACTGTTAAAATTCGAATGATTACTCGAAATTTTCCGCGGTGACGATGGAGGACAAATCGACAAAGTTTCTTATTAATAACTACAGTATGTCTCTATTAAGACAGAATAAAGATTGGTGCAAAACGTTTAGCTATGAAGCCATACTAAAATAGTTAGAAACGGCCTTTTAAAGCAGTTTTTATCCAAATATAATTTAATATTTTAACAATGTTATGTATTAAAAACATCTAGCAACTTTTTTCTCCATTAATGTTTTTTCCGAAATGTTCCATGTGCAATAGTGTTCGTATAAAATTACGATTTCGATCCGAATGTATCACAGAGTTGATGGGCATGTGATGCACACTCCTAAGTACTGACATAACTTAGGTTACAGTATTTTGAACATATTATGTAAAAATACTTTTAAAAATACAAACCTGTAACTGAACGGCCTTGATTAGAAGGCATGTTTATGTAAACATTTTATGTTGTGAGTAGCGAATGTCACAACGATTGTTACAAGGATTATTTTGATGAATCAATAAACAAACAAAATAGAGGGACTGATGCAAAAAGAGGTGTCAGCAGCCTTGAGCCAGGAACCAGGCCAGCGGCCCAGTTAAAAGAGGGTGGTCTTGAGCTCCTCGGGGCTGACTACGGAAGATCGTAAGCTAGGAGGTCACGCTGCTTGTCACGGGGCTACGTTGGCTAGGTAGTTGGATTCACAAAGTAACAGTCGGTGCTGCCATTTGAGTCCAGGGAACCAGGTTCAACGACTGTGCAGGACCCACCTAGCAGTCAGACAGTCCATTAGTTAAACTTCATAAAACCTCATTCGGTCACTCACTTCTCTATATTCACTAAGTTCTTCATTTTAGTTTCACTTTTAACATCACATTTGTAATAGTACAGTAGAATTGATAAAACTTTTAAAAGCCAAGTCTAACGTCAATCACGATCCCACACAAGTAATTATATCATCCCCCCCTTATCCTCACCCAAAGACATCTTGACATATATCCAGGCCCACACGGTGAACACACGGAAACGGGGGAGGTCACAAACCTCTATTTTTGTGTGTGTTTCCATTATTTATATTCTTTGATAGTATGTATTTATGTTTTATTTCTTTAAAAAAATTGCATGTTTTATATATATATATATATTAATAATAATTAATAAATTAAAGAAAAATGAATAGATGCAGAATCTGACTATATATATATATATATTCATAGATATTATGCATCTATTAATTTTTCTTTAATTTATTCCTGGACCAATACATATAGATGTCCTGCAATGGAAACACTGGCAAAACTGGCTAGTTTGGTTTAATACTGTCCATTCCGAATAATGCCGATACTCATAGACATCCTGCAATGTCAAGGATTGCAAGACTTACTATGTCTAATATATGTGCTTTGCTCACTCAATATATCTTCTGGATTAGCACGAATTCTATGACCAACCTGTTCACACCAAATTCTATAATGAAGAGAAGTCCTAATAAGCTATGAATGATGCAGCAACAAGATGTTCCAATAGAGGGATCTGTAAATGCACTGATTGGCCCGGCTGAGCAACAAATGTGCCACTCACAATCTTTCACGGCAACAAACCAGGTGTCTGGTGTACGTGACTTTATGGACGTAGATTCAACAACCAACTCACTAGGTGTCCGGCGTACGTGACTTGGTATCAAGCAGAGTTTTGGCAGCTGCTAACAAGAGAGTTCTGTTAGCACGTGTTAGCCGTGTGGCGTTGTAATTTTAATATGAAAATCTCCCACCTCTTTATCCATCAACTAGAGACCTATATAACGAGGGACCTCAGCAAATTTGGTTGACTCTTACATCCGACACTTCCACGTGAAGCCCTGTTCTGGATTACAATAATCATCTAGCATAGTTGACTATTACATCCAATACTTCCACGAGAAGTCCTGTTCTGGACTTGAACATAATCAGCTAGCGTGATGTACTATTACATCTGACACTTCCACGAGAAGTCCTGTTCTGGACTTGGAAATAATCAGCTATCATAGTTGAATATTATATCTGATACAACCATGAGAGGTCCTTGTCTGGACTTGGACGTAATAGCTCCAGGATGGCAATATATAAACTTTATATATTTTAATTTAAAATTTAAAAGAACTTTAATGGGTTTGAGTGTTTTCAACACTTATATTAACTATGTGATTGAAATCGTTCTGTGTAGGCGTCTGTAATTTCTCAATAGTAGATTTATTTTTAAAAGTAAATTTGTTTATGAAACACTTAATGTTTCCTTTTGCCACTTGAGCGCTAGTTTATTTGTAATTTTTAGAGATGTTAATAGGTAGCCACTTTTGATTCTTTTTCTAGCTTGGAATATTTAGTTTAAATATAAATTTTTATTGCACTTGTGGTTATCAATAATTGTTTAAACTTTATAATTTGATGTTTTTTATAGATATTATTTTGTAGACGTATTTTCTTTGAATAAAATATTAAAGTAATTCATTTTTGTTGGTTTATAAGTTTTAACTTTTAGTTTAGCAATTTGTTTTGTGAGAAATTACAAGTATTCTTATGTAATATTGCTTTGTTTTCTATTATAATGTTAAATATTAACAAGTTGGAATCTTGTCGATTACTTCAAAAGTGGTGATATTAATAGTCCCACGGAAGTTTGAGCTATGTCTGGAAGTCAAACCTTTGTGCTGTTTATTTGTATCAGAATTGATATTTAAATTTAAATTTAATCTTAAAATTTAAATTTGTTTAGTCTGAATTCACAATTGTGATTCAGGCACATTATTAACCGTTTAAAAGAGGCTCTTTAAGCTCTTTGTTACTATGGTAAGGTTTTCAAGGTTTATTGGTTTAAACTATTTAATTAATATCAGAATTGATATTTAAATTTAGATTTAATCTTAAAATTTAAATTTGTTTTGTCTGAATTCGCAATGGTGATTCAGGCCCGTTGTTAAACATTTAAAAGAGGTTCTTTAACTTCTTTTTT
This sequence comes from Timema podura, assembly GCA_033556935.1. Taxonomy (NCBI): domain Eukaryota; kingdom Metazoa; phylum Arthropoda; class Insecta; order Phasmatodea; family Timematidae; genus Timema; species Timema podura. Next base: position 7,073,124 of record JAVRXN010000010.1, read on the forward strand.
TTTATAATATTAACGATAGTGTTTATTAATGGGTCTCTTCCAGACTAATTCATATAAATAAATATTTTACTCTAGGATTGTGAAATATACTCTCAAATGTACTATGCAAGTGCAGTCTCTGCCATATTTATATGTTTTTCAACACACTTCATTTTGATTTGTAAGGCCATGTAATTTGTTGTTTTACCTCTGTTGTTTACCTTGAAAAAATAATCCAAATATTTCTTAAACTTGCAAGTTTTCTACTTATTATTATAGTAATTTTCTTATATCCCGTCCGCCCTCTTTTAGTCTATTGTGGCCGTAGCTATAAAAAGTGGCCGGTACCGCTTTATTCAATGGTTTAGAATCATAATTATAGATCAATGACTTGAATGATATAATAGTAAATGAATATTGATTTTTAAACCATATCATTCCTATCATAAAAATGAAACACGGCACGACTTGTGTTGACAAATAATAAGTGTTTGGATATATATTTATTTAAAGTACCATGACATTGGTTTTATTTGGGGGAAGGAATATGGCATTAAAGAAAACATTTTACTTCATACAATGACCGTGAAAAACTAGGGTGAAACAATTATTCATCATTTATGAGTGAGCACAACTTGCATCGTAGCTATGGAAAAGTACGATTGCCCGAGTATGACTTTGTCAGTGCTCAGAGTGCTAACCAAGTTGAATTTAGAAGTGGTTAAGACACACACTTAATGCATTATAGATTAGTAATAAAAAAATATGTATACATCATTGGCCAATATCTCCCTAATGATCATATTCAGTTTTACATTTTCCTTCAAGGAAGTGTTGAGGATCACCATTTAAAAGACCTCGTGCCAGATCAACGCCCTTGATACAAACCTTGTCCTCAGAATGTAATATCGGCTACGTTCTAAACAGTAAGGTGGAGTACAAACTACATTCACAAAATAATATAAAAAGTATTAATACACACTTTCAGGTGTTTATAGCATTCAAAAGTAAAATAATGTAGTACATAAAAAATTAAACTTCCATAAGAACGGATTGAGCTAAGAGTAAATCTGGATTATAGGTCTTACAGTTAGATCATTCCGGTTCTTATGACAGCTACTTCAGCTCAATAAATTCAAACCAAATACACTACACTGTAGCTATATACTATAGATCTATTTTCAAATTCGAAAAACCTATACCTATACTCGCATTGTAGGGCACGGGAACTAAATGCAGGCTTATCATGTCTTGTCTGGTTTACAGCTTACGGAAAGGTCACCAACTGGAAGTTTCCCCCCTACATGGTTTCCCACCCCACCACCATTCAAATGAGGATATATGTTCTCTTAAATTTCAACTTCCTCATCCCTAACTCGCTATCTTAGCTAAAATAAATATAGCTCGGATAGGTAATGAGATTTGTTTTATTTGAGGTATTTAACGAGCACTTTCTCAACAGACCGGTTATATCAGCACATGACCTATCATAAAACTTTAATCTAGAACAGACACAACATACAAACCTCTGGCCATCAATTCAACACTGTGAAAGGGGAATCCCCAAATTCACAAATGATAGGTTTCTACCATTCCAAGAATTGAACCGGGCCCCTTAACTCAGTAGGTAGACATGCTACCGACTGAACCAAGGTGTTAGACTCGGATATCAATACGTGGGATTAAAATATCAAAATAAATAGCATACATTTCTTAATTAGTTTAAGAATGGAAATTTCCGACATAAAAAGTTGTTAGATAGGTTTTGTGTATTCATACTTCAAGTCAAGTGATCTGCAGCCGTCACTTTAATTAGATATTATCAATGGCTATAAGATATAACTAATAATATATCAAGATGTGTTTAATGTTGACTGCAAAAAATATATGTGAGTAATTTCTAAAATGTCCTCTAAATTTTCATTCTTAAGAAAATCAAGATATTTAAGGTTCTAATAAAGTGTGAGAGATATGGGTTGTTTTATATTAATTTAATTGATTATCTTAAGATTTTGGCCAATGTTTTTAAGAAAATCATATTATATGTTTTAAAAAAGGCTTCTCAACAAACCTAACAAACACCACAACAATTATTTTAGTGTAAGCCTACTTGAAGACTTGAATTAATACTTAGTTTTTATTCGCAATACATTTGATAATACAGATCATTTCTAAAAGATAACCAATAACATTTCATTTAATATTTTATGTGAGAAAAATAATTGTAAGGTTGCGAGTCACCGATTATGATAAATTAACGTATGCTACAAGTGTAGGCCTACATATTACAAAGGTCCTAAAAGGCTCACGCTAAGGCTCCATATTTTTTATTACACATCTAAATAACTTAAGTAGCCTGTTTATAGTTTCTTTGACATTTTTTGTTATTTGTATGAAATAATATTCTTGTCCAGTAAAGATGAATTAATATAAAATACATTTTTTCTAACTTGGAAATACAACTTTCAAAGTAGTGTTTTTAAGGTTATTAAATTTGTTTACACTTTTCATGTGATCAATTCCAAAATATTAATACTTTGACACCAATTATTGGAATATACACAAATCTTAATACAAAGTTACGCACCGTAGTTTGGGTAACATGAAATTGAAGCTGATGCAAACCAAATTGTATTTACATTGAACGCAAAAGGTGTAAATAGCTCTAAATTTGTGGGAACCATATTAAAATCCATAAGCTAAATCGAATAACCATCTATACGAAGTTTAAATGAATGATATAAATTATTGCAAACACTTTTTAAACAAAAAACATCTATAAAGCTATTCATTCTGTGAGTTACGCAGTACTCTACATAACTATCGTTGGAAATCACTTGTTTTCAAAAAGTGTATTATGGAAGAAATTTGCAAAAACACATTCTGTAGATTTTTTTTATCATATACCATAGAAAAAAAAGCTAGAAAATGTAGAAAAATTAAAAATATTTATTTTACATTGAGTTTCAGCTTTTGTAAACAATATTAGTTTAAGAACATTTATTCTGCCCAAAGCTAATTTTATTTTTCAATTTATTTTGAACTGAAAGTTTGGAATGTCAATTATGGTAAACTTGGCTTAGGTAGGGATCTAATAATGGGAAAAATAATTGGTTCTCATTGATTGGTTAAGGTCTAGACTTATATAGTAGTAAACCTATTAAGATACTAAAATGTTATTTAGCTACACGAGACGACAGGAAACATTAGGGAATCAATCTCGCTTGATTAATCATACTAATTTATTTAAATGACATATTTGCTCAGTCAAATTAAAGATGTAACTGCATTTACTCTGAAAGTTAATTATCTTATCTTGTTGGTTATATTATTATGCAGACTGTAAAATAGGGCCATAGAGAAATCAGTTAGGATAAGACTGCTACTTACGGTATGTACGTGTTTTGTAAGTGGAGGAATCTACAGATTTATACTTTTGAGCTTTTTTTATCTTTGCTTATTTTGATTATAAAATAAAAGAAACTTAAATCTTAAATGTATTAATAAGTACCTGTAATGGTCATTTTAGAACCTTAGATATTTTAAAATAAAAACTTGCACGGTGACAAGAAAAAATAGAGGAATACTAGTTTTTATTTTAAATAAAAACACAATATTATAAAATGCTAATATAAAGGAATAAGGGTTCGGCCAGACTGACAAGCGTGTGAGCAAGCGCGTAAGCGACTGGGTGGCCACACTGACGAGTGCGCGAGCGAGCGAGCGCGTGATTAGCTGATACCTCTCGTTATTTGTGGACAAGGAGGCTCCGAATCTTGGCTCAGTGAACTGAGGGTGGTTTTTAAAAAGTGATTTATTGTTGTGGTTTTCTCCTCCTCTCTCCACGCTAATGGTGATTCTTATTTGTAAAGGCCTACTTTGATAATATTGAAGTATTTTAACATATTAGTTATATATATATATATTGCACATATAAGTATGGTTTATGATCTTAACAATTAAATTAGTCCGTTCATAACAAGTGTGCTAAAAATAAGAATTGAATAGTCAAACGGTGACCTGGCAGTCTAGGGGTAAGGTGTCTGACTTCTGTGCTGGGTGTCCGGGGTTCAATCCTTGGTCCCGGCACAGATTTATCTGATTGCCAAACTCTTCCTTCACCTCTGACAAGACGTGTATTAATCACAACTTGTGAATGTGAGGAATGCCAGGCCTCCACCGTAGTTCGGATTCCACGTTAAACTGTAGGTCCTCCATTTCATCTCACAATCACCATACCATTACACATTAGCGTAAGTGCGTATAACCCGAACGGATAGTAAGACGCAGTGTTAGTAATAATAATAATAATAATAATAAGTAGTAGTAGTCAAAGCTATTATTTATGCTTTTAATGAGGATTACTCCATCTAGATATCATATTCTGAAAATTGAAAAATGACACCTGGACACGGGTATCGAACCCGGGACCTTTGGCTTAGTACGCCAAAGCTCTTACCACTGAGCTATCCAGGATTCATCTCGTGTCCAGGGTCATTCTTCACTCATATTTTAAGGCAGAGCCTTTGAAGGACGTGCGGAAATCGTCGGCTACAATTATGTGATTATATTAATATCACGAGCTATCTATCAGATAACGCAGCCATCTTCGACTCGGTAATTGGCTTATTGGTGCCATTTGAACAATTATTATAACTGTACGGGATTGCATATTAAGAATTAAATAGCCAAAGCTATTATTTATGCTTTAAGTGAGGATTACTCCATCTAGATATCATATTCTGAAATTTGACACCTGGACACGGGAATCGAACCCGGGACCTTTGGCTTAGTACGCCAATGCTCTAATTTTTCAAATTTCAGAACATGATATCTAGATGGAGTAATCCTCACTAAAAGCATAAATAATAGCTTTGGCTATTTAATTCTTAGTATGAAATCCCGTACAGTTATAATAATTGTACAAATGGCAGCAATAAGCCAACTACCGAGTCGAAGATGGCTGCGTTATCTGATAGATAGCTCGTGATATTAATATAATCACATAATTGTAGCCGACGATTTCCGCACTCCATCATAGGCTCTGCCTTAAAATATGAGTGAAGAATGACCCTGGTCACGGAACGAATCCTGGATAGCTCAGTGGTAAGAGCATTGGCGTACTAAGCCAAAGGTACCTGGGTTGATTCCGTGTCCAGGTGTCATTTTTCAATTTCCAGAAAATGTGCTAAACCTATCGATAGTAATAAAAATGTCAAAATGAGAAGTTTTCCTAGCACTCGAGGAACCAACATATAATAATATTGCCTAGCGCCTGTAAACTAGACTGTACCGGGTCGAGCGCGCACGCTTGAAAAATAGAACCAGTTCTATCTTTCAAGCGTGCGCGCTCAGTTGCTCGCTCGCGCGCTCCAGTTTGGCCACCTCTCATTACAACCATTGTGTTCTATTTTATATTTTAGTTGATCAGTCTGGCCGCCCCCTAATAAAAAGAAAGGGAAACACAACATAAATACAAATAAAAACATAAAATATGCAGACTTTATAAAAATGAGAAATATTTCCGAAGATTAGTAGTGACATGAACAGGTAGTAAGACGTGGTGATAAAAAGAAAAGAAAGGAAAACTGGATTGACAGATGATACAAATCATTCACTGTAGTTGATACATTTGTTTGACACTTTAGCTCAGTCGGTAGTGCGTTTTCCTACTGAGCTAAGGCACCCGGGTTCGATATCCGGCATGGTCAAAAAATTTATCATTGATGAAATGTGAGTTCACCCTTTCACGCTGATAAATTAACGGCTGGGGACTGGATGTTGTGTCTGTTCTAGCTAGATTATAAGGCATATGAAGCTACGACAGGCCTATCAAACCGGTAGTGGAAAATTTATGGCTTGAAAAAAAAAACTGACCCGGACCACATGCTGGAAACAGTAACGGATGGGAAACAAAAAATACTTGATAGATTTGAACCTGTAAGAGAGTTTTTAATAATACCTAAATTAGTAATTTATATCCGTGTAGATGGTAACTTTAACTTGTTAATATAAATGTAAATATAGTGCTTACAACATCAGCGTAGAGGGCTAATTTGTACACGTGAGTATTCATTTAGAATTAAAATTTTTCATAATTACAAGGAAACATTCCCATTTAATTTTTAGTAAGTTAATGTTTGTTTTGGAAAAAAAAACACTACTTGTGAAATTTAAAGTAAAAGTTGTATATTTTTTGGGGCTTGTTGCCTGTTTAATTCTGCAAAAATATTTTCAAATTTACGTGAAACTTTAATGGAGTTTCCATGAAAACTTTAGTGAATAAATTTGAAGTGAATAAAAAGAAGACACTTTTTTGTAGCTCTGACTCTAGTAACTACCTCTCTATATCTACACAATGTATTGGATCGTAGTTTAAACTATTTTTTTAAAGCTACTGGTTGTGCTGCTTGTTTCGGACTCATTAAAACCTAAGTAGGGAGTATTATTTCCTGTTTCACACAACTTGAAGATTTTGTGATACTATCGGACAAACACTTTCTGGGACTTTTGTATTTCTCATTATTAAAAGTCCCTGTAGTTTTTTCTTTTGAACATGAACAAAACTCTAACTTGTAAACATAAATTTTCTAACTTGACAAATTTCTTGTCGAGATTTCGAAGTCAAAACTAACGAATTTGAGGTGAAAGTCACAATTATGTCTGACAACAATGCTTGCCATACCTCGAATGCTTTGGGTTACACTTTCGATTGAAAGCTTTATATAAAAAGTTGAAAGTCCTAAATTGTTTTTTGAGATAAATGCAGCTTCTTGCCTACCCAGTAAGAATTATTATTATTATTTAGCACCGCGTCTTACTACCCGTTCGGGTTATACGCTTAAGTACTAATTACGCTAATGGATTAGGAATTGGGAAGGTTGAATAGAGGAAGTGAACCCGCATTTGCGTGGAGGGAGAGTGGAAAAACATTTAGGAAAAACCACCCTCAGTTCACCCGACCGAGATTCGAACCTCGATTCTCCCCGCTCCTTGGCGTCGGGCTCGACACGACTAGCGCGTTAGCCAACTACGCCACCGAGGTGGGTCCCCAGTAAGAAAATGGTATCTTTAGGTATGATGATGTAGTATATATGTATATGTATGTATGTATGTATGTATGTATTATGTAGTATGTATGTATGTATGTATGTATGTATGTATGTATGTATGTATGTATGTATGTATGTATGTATGTATGTATGTATGTATGTATGTATGTATGTATGTATGTATGTGTATGTATGTATGTATGTATGTATGTACGTATGCATGCATGTGTGTATGTATGTATGTATGTATGTATGTATGCATGCATGTTGTATGTATGTATGTATGTATGTATGTATGTATGTATGTATGTATGTATGTATGTATGTATGTATGTATGTATGTATGTATGTATGTATGTATGTATGTATGTATGTATGTATGTATGTAGTATGTATGTATGTATGTGTATGAGTATGTATGTATGTATGTATGTATGTATGTATGTTTATGTATGTATGTATGTATGTATGTATGTATGTATGTATTGCATGGCATGATGTATGTATGTATGTATGTATGTATGTATGTATGTATGTATGTATGTATGTATGTATTTGTATGTATGTATTGTCACCTGGTAGTGCTAGCATCGCTTACTACCAAGCAACAAACTGGTGCAAATAAATGATCGCAGACATAAATAAGCAAAATGTATTTATTCAACAGCAAAGAAATAAACTCAGGAGTGGTATTGGCTATGCCAAGACGTTACTACAATATACCAAAGGGCACATGGCCCTGTAACATGTCATAGTCCAGACCAAAAAGTCAGCAATGAAATATATATATATACAGTAGAGCGTCGTTAATCCGGATCGATCGGGACCGGGACCCATCCGGATTACTGAATTGTCCGGATTTTCAAATGTGCTTTCAATAACTGTATACATACGTAATGTATTGACTAGAGGATACATGACGCTCAGGAGTCTACTGTATTGCAAAATAGAGGCTGAAGGGGTCGAAAACTACAGTACACAAAATATTTTAATAAAGTATATTGAATAAGAACATGTACAATATGTAATTTAGATTAGTAACTCTACAATAATTTTTAGAAAAAAAACACACAAGAATCTACAGTAATTAATGGAAACTTACTGGGTAAAAAAGTCCTTAATTGTTTTTTATACAAGACTTGACGTACGTTTCTTTGCAGCCATGTCTCTCAGTCTTTTAAGAAGTACGAGTTGTGTCGCCGTCCCCTCAGGTTGCCTCTCTAACCAGTTCATAGCTGTCTGAAATGCTTCATAGGCGTCTGAGTTAGAAGGGCCGGCAGCTTCTTCAGCATCCATTTCTTCATCGTCGTCACTATCTCTTATATTGCTTCCATTATTATTGTCCTCAATTACCAGATGAACTATTTCGTCATCATTAAAATGCTGATTTCCAGGGTCATTGCCATCACTTTCAAACCACTCCCTTGCGTCATATTCATCGCACTGTTTAAATTCAGGCAATGTCTGGAATAGATCCACAACTTCGGCGTCAGTAGGAGTGTTGGCGTCTGATGGAGTTTGAGAGTTTGCCTCATCTTGTCCTTGATTTGGGGTTTTGGGGATTGGCCACAATTTTTTCCAGGCATTTTTTAAGTTGTCGTCAGTGAAAGATCCCCAGGCATCTGCTACCATGTAAATGGCGTCCTTTAGGCTGAGGTTTTTCACAAACTGCAGCACACTTTCTTCGTCTCTTTCAGCGAGCAAGAACCGACCAACATCTGTTTTCTATAAATTCTTTTCATTTTTTCTATGACCCCCTGGTCCATCGGTTGTAGTATGGAGGTTACATTTGGAGGCAGGAACATGACTTGAATATTATCGTCTATTTTGTTCAAGACATCAAGGCCGGGGTGAGTTGGGGCATTGTCAATGATGAGGACCACCTTGCCTTCTTTTTTGTTTTGTTTCCTATGTTTTTTTAACACTGGGAATGAAAATATCTTTGTACCATTTGGTAAAAATTGCTGCATCCATCCATTGGTTTTTTTGTGACCTGTAAATTACAGATAAGATTTTAATGTTCTTAAAGCATCGTGTCTTTTTACTTTTTCCGATAACTAACAGATCTAAAGCGTGAGAACCACTTGCGTTACCACAAACCATTGCTGTCACTCTTTCCTTTGTGACCTTGAAGCCAGGAGCGGATTTTTCTCTACGAGAAGCCAATGACTTCCGGGGTAGGGAACGCCAATTTAGTTCAGTTTCGTCAGCGTTGTAAACATCATCTCTTGTGTAGCCCTCCTCAATTGTCATGCTAACAAATTTTTCCCTAAATATCATTGCGGCAGCATTATCAGCAGATAATATTTCACCTTGGACATCGAGTTCTCTAATCCCGTGCCTCATTTTAAAATTCTTCAGCCAACCCAAACTAGCTTTGAAATCTGTAGGCCCGCCAAGTTTTTAATTCATCTGGATCACCTTTTCACAAATGAGTGGACCAGAAATAGGCTCACCTAAACTTCTCCTCTGCGTAAACCATATGTACATAGGGTTTGCCGTTCTTGTGGTTTTTCTTTTCTGTGAACCTTCTTCAGAATCTAGTTTTGAAGCAAAACGTTGCAAACTGTCTTTCTTTGCTTTAATGTCACTAATGGTTGAAGTTCCCACACCATATATTTTAGCGAGAGATGCACCACTTTCCCCTTTAGACAGTCTTCGTAGAATTTCTAACTTATCCTCTATAGATTAAAATTTATGTTTCCTTTTATTTGATAATAATGACATGATTAACAAAGTAAAAATATGTACCGTTTTAACTCGCACACTAAAACGTCACAAGGCAACTATACGACGAAGGTTTCACCACTGCTGTAAAGTTTGTAAATGATAGCACAGAACTGAGCCGAGCACGTGACCAAGGAGAGGTGACTGGCTAAGTCGTTGAACTCTCAAGGACACCTTACACTACCTCCCCTACCTGCTCTCACCGCCGATCCGGATTTGCGACGCTCCGGATTTTTAACGTCCGGATTTCCGACGCTTTACTGTTATATATATATATATATGTACCTTAAAATAAATGAAAATGGCCACTAAATACTATCAGTTAGTTGGACCCTTTTGAGGGCCAACCGCAACTTATCAAACCTTAACTTATGGAGAAAAGGTGGAAATCCCGTTACAAGCAAGCAATAATTAAGTATGGCAAGATGTGCCAACTTCTAAATAGGGGAGAAGCCCGATCAAAAGATATAACACACAAAAGATACTAAGTCCCTTTTGAGGGCCAATCTCTATTTACCAAACTCGAATAAGGCTAGCAAGACGTGCCAATCTTCTCTATAGTGGAGAAGCACCAAGCAATAAATTTAACACATAAGAGTAACTTAGGCCCTTGTGAGGGCCAACTTATCAAACTCGAACAGTGATAAACAGAATGAAGTCCCGTTCAAGCAAGCAATCATAAAGATAAGCAAGAAGAGCCAATCTTCTCTATAGGGGGGAAGCCACAAGCAACAACTTCAACACATAAAAGTGACAATGGCCCTTATGTGGGCCAACTTATCAATATAGGGGAGAAGACCTGAGCAATAAATTTACCAAACTTGAATAAATGAGAATTAAAAAGTCGTAGAAGAAAAATACTGAGTTTAATAATGCAGAAAAGACGGCTTGAAGAGCCCGAGGATGAAATTTATGACATCGTGGAAGAGAAGACAATTTGTTCGAAAGTTCCTAAACATGTTTACTTTTATTTTGTTTTAAATTGATTTTAGAAAATATGTTTATTTCAAGAACGAATGCGGATTAAACGAAACTTTCTGCGGAACAATCCGGAACAAACGAGGAGAAAACGATCGCGACCATTAAAGAAAATCAAATTTACAATGTGGGGGAGGGCTAACATGAAGCTAGCCTTTCCAAAGTAAGGATATCATTTGTGAGCCTATCAAAATGGAACAAATGAAAATTTTTGCGGAACAATCTGGAACAAACGAAGAACAAATGATTGCAATCATAAAAACTTGCATTTTTAAAAGTTGAGGGGCTACCGTGAAGTTGGCCCCTCACGAGTAAAAAAACCGCCACAAGCTCACGACCCATTTGTGCAAGAGCGAATGCGGAAAAAGCGAAGAACAAACGATTGTAATCATAAAACCTTGAATTTTTACAAGTGGGGGCTACCATGAAGTTGCCCCCCCCCCCAATGTAAACATATCATTGGTGGGCCTATCAAAACAAAACAAACGAAAATTTTTGCGGTACAATCCGGAACAAACGAAGAACAAATGGTTGCAATCATAAAATCTTGAATTTTTTAAAGGGGGAAAGTGGGAGGGGGGAGAGGCTACCGTGAAGTTGGCCTCCCAATGTAAACATAGGATTCGTGGGATTATCAAAACGAAACAAACGTAAAATTTTGCTGAACAATCCAGAACAAATGAAGAACAAACTCTTGCAATCATAAAAACTTGCATTTTTAAAAGTTGTGGGTCTACCATGAAGTTGGCCCCTCACGAGTAAAAAAACCGCCACAATTTCACGTCTCATTTGTGCACGAACAAATGCGGAACAATCCGGAACAAACGAAGAACAAACGATTGCAATCATAAAACCTTGAATTTTTACAAGTGGGGGGCTACCGTGAAGTTGTCCCCCTCCAATGTAAACATAGCATTCGTGAGCTTATCAAAACGGAGCAAACGAATTTTTTTTGCGGAACAACCCGGAACAAACGAAGAACAAACTATTGCAATCATAAAAACTTGCATTTTTAAAAGTTTGGGGGCCACTGTGAAGTTGGCCCCTCGCGAGTAAACAAACCGCCACAAGCTCACGACCCATTTGTGCAAGAGCGAATGCGGAAAAAGCGAAGAACAAACGATTGTAATCATAAAACCTTGAATTTTTACAAGTGGGGGCTACCATGAAGTTGCCCCCCCCCCCCCAATGTAAACATATCATTGGTGGGCCTATCAAAACAAAACAAACGAAAATTTTTGCGGTACAATCCGGAACAAACGAAGAACAAATGGTTGCAATCATAAAAACTTGAATTTTTTAAAAGGGGGGGGGGGACTTAACGGACGTCTGCACAGAGGATAAATCTTGGGAAAAAAGCGAGATGTCCTATCAAGTGTGTTTCCCTACCCCCATATGGTTATCCTCACGATGTTGTGCGCAGGCGTCGTTGAGATGGCCATTTCTGACTTGCTTTTGATGATTTCATTGGTCATGTGATATCTCTCTACCATTTTTCCCCGCTGATCAAATTAAAATATAAGCTAGTACCCAGAATGGAATTTTACTCTTTGATGCTGATATGAATTAGGAACTTACCAACATGTAAGTGATTGTGATTTTGGAAAAGAATGTTTTTTTATCTATTTTTTTATTTGAAAACTAGGCATCGTCTAAATCCATTCAAAATTATGTAGGGCTTAAATATGATTATATTTCGACAATTTTTTTTTCAAAATTTAACAATTTAAAATTGTTTAATTTAACCTTTGTGTGCTATCTTGCACTTTTATTCTTTTTATACATACAGTTGAAGTAAATCCAAGTGCAACTAAAACATGTAAACATAGCAGATAGGGTAGAAAGTAAATAATTATTTTCGTGTCTAAGTTTCCCCCGCCTAACGGGCTGTTAGATGAGAATAGTCATGTTTCTAATCAACATTAGATCCAGGTGTACAGTCACGAGCAGAACTCTACTTGTTGTATGATAAAAGTTATGTTTTATAAATACGGAAATGTGATACGAGTGGACTTTTAGGCAAGTTTAATATTATGAGATAGGTGACCTGGCGGTCTAGGGATAAGGTGTCAGACTTCTGTGCTGGGGGTCCGGGGTTTAATCCTCAGTCCCGGCACAGATTTATCTGATTGCCAAACCCTTCCTTCACCTCTGACAAGACGTGTATTAATCACAACTTGTGAATGTGTGGAATGCCAGACCTCCACCATGGTTCGGATCCCACGTTAAACTCTAGGTCAGGTGGCCTGGTGGTCTAGGGGTAAGGTGTCAGACTTCTGTGCTGAGGGTCCAGGGTTCAATCCTCGTTCCCGGCACAGATTTATCTGATTGCCAAACCCTTCCTTCACCTCTAACATGATGTGTATTAATCACAACTTGTGAATGTGAAGAATGCCAGGCCTCCACCATGGTTTGGATCCCACGTTAAACTGTAGGTCCTCCATTTCATCTCACAATCACCCTACCATTGTACATTAGCGTAAGTGCGTATAACCCGAATGGGTAGTAAGACGCGGTGCTAATAATAATAATAATAATAATAATAAACTCTAGGTCCTCCATTTCATCTCACAATCACCCTAGGTGTGTATAAACCGAACGGGTATTAAAACACGGTGCTATTAATAATAATAATAATAATAATAATAATAATAATAATAATAATAATAATAATAATAATAATAATAATAATTAAGTGTTAAGAGTTATATTTTGAGCGGCTTAGTCCAAATGTGTAGATGATAGGTTGTTTCCATGCTTTTAATCCAATATGCGTATTGTTCGCAATAAACAACTTCATTTACATTTGTTTGCATTTGCACTGATAATGATGAATATTCTCTAATTTAGCTAAATGCGTGTTGATAGCTTTCATTTAATATTGCTTTGTATACTTAAATACATATAGTGCTTCCTGACGAGTATTATTGAATTTATCTACTATTGCGCACTGTCCACAATCACTAAATATTATATTGTTTACCTATTGAGTCTTATTCTATACTCTGATAATAAAACGGCCTTCAGACCAATGTTAACTTCATGTCACTCTTTGCATTTATATTAAGCAAAATCCACACTCCCTCAACGTCAATTGTAGAATAGACTATTTTTCTGAAAGTCAAGGTAGCCTAGGTTTTGATACTTCGGCTTGGGATATTTGAGTGTAGGTCAAATAAATATCCCTGGTGATATCCTTTTATAATTCTTTGTCTTGCTATCTTTGCACTATGGCTGGTTCCTTGAGCCTACAGGGCAAGTATGTTCAAGTAACTTAAGAGCTTAGAAAACAAAAGATTTGACACGCCATTTGGCTGTTGCCCGACTAAGGATATCCAAATTGACAGAAGAGCCTATCTAGGTCATCTTAGAAAGGGCTGATCTTCTGTTTGATTACCAAGTCACTGTCGTGACTCTTAACCTCGTGAATGAAATCATACACCTTGTGAAATGATACCGGTGAAATGAAGCTGTAAGAGAATAACAGGTGTATATTACTATATTTTGCACTGTGAGGTTTAAATTGGTCATTGTGAGTGAATGTGCGAGGTCTCGGGTGTAGGTAGGATTTTATTTTCTTGGGATAAGGAGGGTTTGAATCAGCTATGATTGATTTCTTAGGTGTGATGATGAATAAGATGCCTGGGTTTTAAGGTTGGGGTGGTATTTGGGATGTGAGTTAGGTTTGGAAGGATATGGGATGGGTTTAGTGGGTCAGCCCTTTCCCCCCATATCCACAGCTGCAGCAAACTAAAGGCTTGGCGTGAAGGACAGGCCTGCTTACCTGGGGGTTCCGGTGGGAACAAAGGTTTCTTTGAGATGAATGATTGACTGGCTTTTGGGTTGGGGTAGGAAATAGGATGAGGTGAGGCTAGGAAGGGGTCGGAACACTGCTCCGTAACCAGTTTGGCTTAGTTTGTTATTTCTAATTTTGGGGTTTTCATACTAATCTATTTTTTTTTGAAACTAGGAATTTACATCTAGCGCTTTTTTTTAAAATAATCTACTTTTTTTGATTTTATGGGTTTTTGTCATAATATATTTTTTTTTGTTTAGTTTAATTTTTTTTTCATCCAGGGTTATCAACTGGGAGTTTTAATATTTTGTATAGCTATCACTAACTAATTCTTTACTAAGCTAGTCTCGGTCGTTTGTAGTATCTTTGCTCAGTGGGGTCGTAGCGTCCTAGTTCCCTAACTATTTCGTTGGTGTGGGTGTCTGTTCGTACAGTCCTTTGTTGCGGCCTTTGTAGATTTACTGGAGTTGTCTACAGTTAGTCATTGTGTGTAAATCTGTAGTTCTAGTGCACCAGGGTGCCACGGTGATTGTTTTGAATATCTTATTTTGTGTTGTTTGAAGTTTTTTTTGTCTGGATTTTAGGCCCATAGCTCCATGCTGGACAGTTATATAATATTATTGGTTGGATCACTGATTTGTATAAAAAAATATATTTTTTGTATGGTTAGCTCCCTGCCCTTTAGTAGTGGATATAATTGAACGTACCTGCCTGTTGATCTCTGATTTATGTCGACAGTATGCTTCTTCCAAGTGAGTCTAGAATCTATTGTGATACCTAAATATTTAGTTTCCTTTATTACGGGTATTTCTGTGTCAAATAGTGTGAGTGGTGCTGGTATGTGTTTGTTTCTACGATTTATGATTATGGCTGCAGATTTGGCAGCGTTGACCTTAATCCGCCAGTTTGTGAGCCAGTTTTGTAAATTAACTAAATACCTCTGCATCGCCAGACTAACATAGTTAATGTTTTTGTTGATGGTGTATATCATGGTGTCGTCTGCAAAAAGTCTAACCTTAATTTGTGCTTGGGTTGGGATGTCAAATATGTATTTATTGTACAGATGGGGTGAGAGTGTAAATCACTGGGACACACCTGCCTTTATGTCATGTGTGTTGGATTTTGAGCCTTCCATAACTACCTGGAACTTTCTCTGTGTAAGGAAACTGGCGATAAAGTGTATGCTCCATTGAGGGTAACCGAGTTTGATAATTTTTTTTTATTAGACCTATGTGACAATCTTTGTCGAAAGCTTTTTCAACATCTAGAAATATTGCTATTATTATTTTTTTCTCTGCGAAAGCTTCTGACGCGTCATCGATTAGGTTTATAACTGGATTGATAGTGGAGTGTTTTTCCCTGAATCCGAATTGTAGGTTTGGATTTATATCTCTGGTATCACTAAAGTGATTTAGTCTTTTTAGAATTAATTTTTCGAATATTTTGCTGAGGGAGGTGAGGAGACTAATTGGCCTTCTGTTTTAAGGAAACATTGGGTCATTTCCAGGTATGGAGAATGTTATTACCCTCACCAGTTTCCATGCGTCGGAGAAGTGACATAGTGAGAGCAGGGCGTTGAATATTGTAGCTAACGTCATTGTGGCTTTTGGTGGTAGTTGTTTAATCGTCTCGTTCGACAGTCGGTCTTGGCTTGGCGATTTGTTTTTGGTATACTTTTTATTGTGTGTTTTAGTTCCTCTAATGTTATTGGGTCTGCCTGTGACACTATTGGTCTGTTTAAATATTCCCTTATTGATCTCTTGGCGTCCCTAACAAAATAAGAATCTTTGGGATAAATTGTTTTTCTAGCGTCACGGCTATGGTTTCTGCTTTCTCTGAGCTTGTTGTGGCTATGCCGTGCTCACAGTGTATAGCTGGAACGGACTGTTTTTTATTTGATTTTAACTGTTTTGTTATTTTCCAGATTTTGCTGGAGTCTAGGGCTGCATCTGTGAAGTAGTTGTTCCATTTGTTTTTTTAATTGATTTTACTTTGAGTCCTACTTGTGCAATAAGCCGGTTGTAAACTGTTCTATGTTGTGGTGTCTTGTACCTCTACCATTCACTCCTCGCCTTTCTTTTCTGAGCGATCAGAAAGTCAAGGTCCGAGTACTGGTGTCGTAGGTCATGTTTTATTGCCTCTGTGGTTGTGTTGTTTCTGAAGGCCTCCTGGACTGTGTTTGTAGACAGCTGCAGAGTTGTGTCTGCTTCATCCGTTGTTGTGATGTTGATTTGCTCGGGTAAAGTGATATTAAGTGTGTTTTTAAAACCCTCACAGTCGCTCGTGGATTTAAGTTGTTTGAGCCATTTTATTTCTATGTCTGTGTTTACTGTAATCTCACACAACACGGGGTTGTGGTCAGAGTCCAGTTATTTGAGAACGGTTAGCTCCTCCGACGTCACCCCCATGTTGGTCAAGACCACGTCTATGGTGTCTGGCCTGTGTAGTGAGATTGAGGGATAAAATGTGGGTTGGCCAGGCCCTACCACTATGTAGTCGTTACTGTCCGGGTGTTCGTTGAGTGTCCTTCCGTCCCTTGTAGTTAGGCGACTGTTCCAGTTTGGATGTTTACTATTTAAATCCCCTGCTAAAATATTGTGTCGGAGTCTATTATCGTGTCTAGGTTTTGTTGCAGTAAAGTCTTTGTCGGTGGTTTATATATGGCCGCGAATAGAAAACTGCCGCTTTTTATGTTTACTTTTACTGCTGCTGCTTCTAGGTTTTGTAGATTATGGTAGTGATGACGGTAATGCTGTATGTTGTTTTTAATTAACGCCGCGGTTCCCCCTCCCCTACCATTGGATCGATCACTCCCGTATATTTCATAGCCAAAAATGTATATATTTTTATTTGGGTTTATACAGTAAGTTTTGAAAAGTTCCTCTAGTTCTTTTGCTTCCGTGAGTATCCCATTCGCGTTCCATAGTATGTCGTTAGTCCAAGTCTTGGGTCTGTTAGTCATCTTGGGTCGTAAAGTAATCAGTAACACCCTCTATCAATATAAAAATATAAACTTTTTTCTGTAGCGTCTGTACATTGTCTTAATCTGGCAAAGTAAGATTTGAAATGTGATATGAGTTTGAATATGTTAAGATCCTTGAGTAGGCCTATTATTTCCTTAATGTCGGAGACTGTTAACGTCTTCTCTTGTTGGGGTGGTTGCGAGCGGTCCCGCTGTCCTTGTACTGCAGACGCGTAGCTTTGGTAGATGCGGGCCGCTGTGGTTGGTGTTCGGTTCTGTTTCTGGCTAGGGTGTGTGGTGACACGTGTCTCCTCTGTGGTTGGTTGGTTGGTTGGACCTATGTATTAGCTGTGGGAAGCTGTTAGATGAGATCTGGTGTGTGGAAGGGGGCTGTCTTGGCTGTGACTTGTTTGTTTTCTTGCGTGGTTTTTCTCTTTTCGAGCAATACTACGTAGACGGGGCACTTGCTGTAGTTAGCCATGTGGCTTCCTCTACAGTTTATACAGTTGTATTTTTTCAGTCCTTTGTGTCGTGTTGGTTCGTGCACTTGACGCACCTAGGAATATTTTGACAATTGTTCTTGGTGAGGCCGTTTCTCTGACATTTGTGGCTCTGTGCTGCACCCTACCTATTTACTCTAAGGGGAGGATGCAACTTTACATGACAAGCAAAATAGCATGAAACAACAATTTATTACATGATAATAAAGTACATAATATTTGGTTACAGATACAATAGGTTTATATGGTTTTGATTCTCTATACAAGGGAATACATTATTAAACATCGATTCACACTGGCTGGAGCCTGGCTCTGTGGCTAACATACCTAGGTTTCCCCCATTGCATTACGTGTCGGCAACACCCGACTAGAGACTGCATTAATTTCGTCTGAGACGAATTGGGGTCATTTCTTGGAACGTCGTGCCCTCAGAAAAATGGAGCAGCCTGTATACGGTCTCCCCACAAAATGTAAGTCCCTAAAAGGACGATAGCAGTCACCATACTGGTTGACCTAATTTGAGATCCAGTTCCAAATTAATAAGCAAGGTGTTCGTCATTAAAGCAACCACACCAGCTGGGGCGGGGCTTAAGCCACCCATACAAAACTATATAATTCAAATGCAACCATGCGGGCCTGGGAGGTCCCGCGCAAGCAAAAGGAACAGAATAAAAGTGGGTAAGGTTACGCCACAAGACGACAAGAGAGGTAGGCTACCTACCGCTGGCCAAACTGACCCAAATAGGTCATAGTCGATACCTAGCCGCTCCCCTTTTCTCAAGGGCATACGTTCCCTTTGGAAAACAACCCAATAAGGGGAACCTAGTAACTGATTAACAATGTCAGCAACACCTTAACTATCAGGCGAGTGCGTTCACTCTTTACTAGTCAACACGCTATACAGACAAAAGGCCGGCTTATGACCAATAACATTAACTAATATACAACCCCTATACACTAACAACACAGCTCGGTCCCAAAATCTAGATCCAGAAGGACCACCCCTCCTGTCTCGACCATGGAGGTGACGTATAGGAGGGCCCATCCAATAACCCAATAGTTCATTCGACGCATACTACCTATCTAGAATACCTAACACCTACTAAATAAAACAATTAACCTAAAACATTAACTATACTAAGTTGGACCCTAAGTGGGCTCATATATGCTAGGAGCATATGAAGCACATTTCTTTCGAAGCAACCTGTCGTCCCCGTGGGAGCCAAGTAGAACTGAGTTTACATCGCCCACATTATGACAAGACCAGCCATAGGTCCCATAGAAACCCAGCTAGCGCTGGATCACAGTCCCGCTAGCCGGTCCACAATACCACCACTCCACTACGACTGGTACCACGCTTTTAGTTGAGTTTAATAGATACTACCCCGCCCGAGCCTCCTCCAAGTTGGTCGGTTTGAACTGGCCCGTTTGGGGGGGGGGGGGGTGGGTGACGGCCGGGTGTAGCGTAGCCTGTAGATCTCCGAATCGGTCCGTACGGCAGAAAGGTGCAATGGCGTGAAGTGCACCACAAGTTGCAACGTCGGATGGATGTAAACTGCCTGTGGAGGGGGCTAACTCTTTAGAACCCAGTATCCTTCTCTATGCGACGCCATAGCGCCCTGATGAGACAGCTCAGGTCCGCTACTATATGGGCCAAGACAACAAAGATTAGACGACCGAACAGCTCCAAAATACTAGGTCGTAGTCTGGCTTTCTTTATACTATATTTTTATCTTCAGGACACTCACGGCCTGGATAAAAGTAGGGGAAGACCAAGAAGAGGGGATACAAGAGCCAACCACGCTTCAGCAAGCCTGCGCATGGAGAAGTGCGCCGACAAAAGGGGGGGTGGAGCGGCACATGCGTAGAGAGTAGAGATCGAGCCACATTATCTTGGTCAGGGATCGACCCCGATAACTTCACTCAGAAAGCCAATCGATATATGAAAATAATGTAACACATGATGAGATCGATTCCCTTGTGCGAGCAAATAGGCATTTGCTCGGCACAAATCTCCCACCCTTTTCAAGAACAGAGACAAGGGGGCATTTCAAGTAAAAATGAGAGGGATTGGCAAGCACCTTGTCTGACTCATAGTCAGCAGTAACAGGGTGGCAACAGGTGGCAATACTAGGTCTAAGCCAAACGATGCTTAGTAGCGACAACTTGATCAGGAAGAATTATCAACATAAACATTAACACCAAACTGATTCTCGTGCAAAATTTACGGTATTCAAAATTTACAATCACAGGATTTAGCACTAGATAATGTCCTCTAATTCACAATTAATAGCTATCAACTTAAACCTAAATAAGCCTAATCTAGTGAGTAACATTAAATCAGCTGCACAGCTAATTTACATCAGGCTCACTACTTTTATATTACACAAAGAAGAATTACAAACGATATAGGATATTGGACATAGTCCACTTAAACTAATAAAGCATATAGAATCAATGAGTTATAGGGGGTACTGAAATAAGTTCTAAAGATTAGCAATAACACATTATGCAACTACGCTGAACAATTTCATAATGATTAGGTTGGGCTTTGGAACGCAGCTAAATTGATTGACTGCTATGCTTTTTTGGAGTGAGTGAGACCTATAGTCGTAGCTTTGATGTACATGGTAATAATAAAAAGGGAATATACAACCTTGTATCAGACTCAGATTTTCTTTAGATGGCTGACATGAGCTCGGCGGGATGAGTTAGCATCATCCTTATGTTGCAGCATGACAGAGACAGGTGTCAAGAACCGCTGCACGAGGCAAGGACCACTCCATTTCGGTAACAGCTTGGCAGAGATTCTGTTGGATGCAGAGCTTAACGGAAAATTACGGCACATGACAGTATCATTAATTTGGACATGAACAGGGGCGGACCCCGGTTGTAAGCCTCGGCCACCCTATTACGCGACCTCTTCAGATTCTGAAGGGCAAGCTTACACCCCTCAGAATAAGAAGAGATACTAGGATCACCAACAAGTGGGTCGATGTCCCAGATGGCTAACAAGGGGTCATTAAGCTCACGGCTAAGCAACAAGGAAGAGGGAGTAGCCCCGGTGGACTCATGGATCGCCGAATTAAAGGCGATGGACAAAAAATCAAGGTCCTTATCCCAGGAAACTTGAGCGTGCCCTTGCAAAATGGTTAAGGCAATATTGAGGTTCCTGTGAAATCTTTCTACAAGGTTAGGGGAAGGGTGGTAAGGAGAGGTTGTGACATGCCTGATACCCCAGGTAAAACACATATCTTTAAACATTTTAGACCGGAAACAGGGCCCATTGTCAGTGACAATCTTCCTGGGAGCTCCAAAAATTGACCAAACTCGTTTGGATAGAGCGAAAACAGTCGTGGAGGCTTTCATATTTCTTAAAGGTAATATGATAACAAATTTGGAGAAACCATTCACGAGATTCAAAATGCAAGTGTTACCAATGGTCAAACGTGTTAGGGGGCCCACAAAGTCAACAAAAACAGTTTCCCATGGTTTCGGGGCTACATCTGCAGAATGCATCCCAAAACGTGTATTTTGTGGGGGTTTAGCGCTCAGACAATCAAGGCTTCCTCACATCTTGGTAGAGTTTGGGCCAGTAGAACTCCTGACTAATTTTTTTATGCGTTTTGAAAATACCTAGATGCCCCCTACAGCAGAATCATGAAAGAATTTTAAGATCATATTTCTTAGTTTGGAGGGTACGAATACCTTCCGACTCTTACCTCGAGTGCCTACCCAGCAGAGCAATCCTTGAAAAATGACAAAGTTATTAAGTTTTTCCCCATTTTTTAGGTGATTAAAGATATCCCTACAATATGGATCATCCTTCTGATGCTGCATGAGAGACGTAAAGGATTCCGGTATAGTGTGAATAACGCTTAAACAGCAGGGGGCCTCACTTGAGGCAATAGGGAGAAGACCTTCATTAATTCGAGAAAGGGTATCTGCGACAAGGTTATGTTTTCCGGAGATATGCTCCGTACGGAATTTATACTGAGATAGCTTTAAGACCCATCTGCCTATTTTACCCAGTTGTTTAGGGTGGTTCAGTATCCAAGAAAGAGCTCTATTGTCCGTGTAAAGGATAAATTCACGTTGTTCAAGATAATCAAAGAATTTGTCGATACCGAAGATACAGGCCAGCCCTTCTTTTTCGTAGGGACTGTATTTCCTTTGAGCTTCAGAAAGGGTTTTGCTAGCGAATGCAATAGGGAATAGTCCTTCAGGATGACGTTGAGAAAGAACTGCTCCAAGAGCAAAAGATGAGGCATCTACCTGTAATTCGAATGGCAAGGTGAAATCGGGCATCTTAAGGACTTTGGGCGATATTAAACACTGTTTTAACGTCGAGAAGGCTTTCATTTGATCAGTGTCCCAGTTAAATGGGATACCTTTCTTCTTAAGCTGGTTTAAAGGAGCAGCTATTTGAGAAAATAGGGGAATAAATCTAGAATAGTAGGCACACATGACAATGAAACGTTGGACTTGTTTAAGGGTTTTAGGAGTTGGATACTCAACGATAGGTTTAACTCTTTCAGGATCAACAAGGATGTTTCCTCTAGAAATTACGTAACCGAGGTATTTAATGGAATCGGTGGCCCAAGTAACTTTTTCCGGGTTGACCGTCAGGCCGGCTTCCCGCAGTCTCTGAAGTACGAGACGAATATGTTCGGCATGCTCGGAAAGAGAAAGAGAATATATATATATATATATGTTGACCTGTGAGCCTAGTTCTATTAATTACCTATTTATCTTGTGAGATGGGTCGGGTAAACAGAAGGACCAAAATATTATTGTTGCCAGTATTTCTTATTTTATATATCATGTTAACTATTGAACCAAAATCTTATTAATGTTATATTATTATTATTGTTACCAATTTTTATTATAGATTTTTGTTGGCTAGTGAACTGTGACCATATAATAACCTAATGTCTTATTGTATACAATTCGATTATGATGTCAAATAATAAAATCTCATTACCCATCTATCCTGTGTATGTTAAGTTGTACATATCCCTTTAAACCCTTAAAGTGGGGTACAAAGCTGCGCCACTTATATATTTATAAGATTTTGGTTCTCTACTTGGTTATTTATTAATTTACAACCTTATTAAATTGTTCTGATTTATTTGTTACATGCACGAGCCAACGCCGTCATGACAGACAGAGATCCTGTTGGGAGCCCCATTCAACAACCTATAGGCGAACGCGCGGACAGGATTTGTCTTCTATCAAAGGCCGAACTCCTCCATGCTGTTAGACAACATGACTTTGTTGTCTCGGACGACACCTCGGTAAGTGACCTTCGTGCGGCCCTAAAACTTTTATGGACACAACCAGTGCTCGGGCATCAGATGGCGACATTGCAACCAACTAGTAACAATATAATAAACAATAATCAGCATTTAATCCAAAACCCTCTTAATGATGTTCATAGTCAAAAAGGACCACATTCTAATTTAATGCTGGATTCCATCCATCTAAATCAAA
The DNA here is from genome assembly GCA_033556935.1 of Timema podura. Classification (NCBI taxonomy): domain Eukaryota; kingdom Metazoa; phylum Arthropoda; class Insecta; order Phasmatodea; family Timematidae; genus Timema; species Timema podura. Next base: position 7,096,611 of record JAVRXN010000010.1, read on the forward strand.
GCTCAATCCCTAACAATCCTATAAATCAAATGCCAGTTAGTTCTATCTCAGACAAAACTAAATCTAAGGTTCTGTCCTCCTTTTTAGATAAAATCCCCTCTTGTGACGGCCATAATTACATTTCATTATTTAATTTCTTACTAGAAATTACTAAAGTATGTAGTCTAAACTTAGGAAATGAAATGGAGTTTTTATCTCTTTGTTTAAGTAAAACAAATGGATATTTGTCTCAGCTGTTTGCTGAATGTTTAAATTTAGGCCTTAATTGGCGAAGCTCTAGAAATAAAATTCTGTCTGTACTTGTACCAGATAGGGCTAGAAACAACCTAAAAGTACAATTCGTGAATAGATTTCAAAATCCGAATGAGTCTTTGCGCAATTTCATTGTTTCCGTCTCCGAGGCCGCAGCCATACTCGAACTCAACCTTGAAGAAAGTCAAATTGTTAACATCATCTTAGAAAATGTGTCCCCACTGACACGTCGTCATTTTGTGTTTTCTTCCCAACCCTGCTCTATCTTCGAATTACACACTCTTGCTTCTTCAATTGAAAGTAGTATGCTGGCGGAACAGGAATATTTGAGCTTACACCCCCCCACTCCTGTAGTAGAGTTGGTTCAAGGTGTTGCTCCACCCAGACAAATGAGGTCGTCTACTACCTTTTCTAAACCCTTTAATTCCAATCCTTACAAACCGTTTATAAATACTAAGCCAAACCAAAACGCACACATCACCCCTAAAGATATGTCCAAAATTAAATGTTATAATTGTGGAGTGGTTGGACACTATAAAAGTCAATGTAGGACAAAAAAACTAACTATGCACCGCCAGAGATTTGACTCTGTGCGGCGAAATTATAATTCTCCAGCCTTTCGAGAACCTATAATTACTGTAATTGTTCATACTTTCCCCTGCAGCGCCCTATTTGACACTGGTGTTAGTTCTTCATTTATTAATGAAACTGTTCTCAATCAAATTTCCTCTGCTCACAGTCATAATTTAAAAGAAATAAGTCCTAAACACTTTGCGATTGCTAATGGGAAATCACTTTATGTTAATAAAAGCATCAATCTATCTATTAAGATTAATAGATTTTCATGGAAACAATCCTTTTTTGTTGTTCCTAATTTACCTTAAGAAGTAATTCTTGGTGTTGATTTTATGACTAGAGCTCAAGTCAAATTGGACTTAGGAGCTGGGCACCTTACCTTTAAATTTAACCCTGCTGTTAAGACTTTTTTCAAAAAAGTTGATGACATTCATAGTCTATATAATGCTGGTAATTCTGTAGAAATTAATCAGGTTCTAGAGGAATTTTCTGATGTTATTACCCCTAATTGGGGAAAATGCGACATCCTGCCGTATGATATTTCCTTTCTAATCACAAACCTGTTAGATCCCATCCCTACTCTTGCGCTCCCCCTAAACTTGAGATATTTAGGGAATTGATACGCGATTTGTTAAGCAAAGATGTTATTCGTCAGTCCAAATATTCATTTGTCAGCCCCGCATTTATCATTCCTCGTAAAGAAGGTGGTCATAGGCTTATTGTGGATTACAGAAAAGTCAATAAACAAATCATTTTTGACCCGTACCCTATGCCCACTATAGAAAGCGCTTTTCAACATCTTGGAGGGGCAAAGATCTACAGTCTTATAGATCTCAATGCCAGTTTCCTTCAATGCTCACTCTCTGAAAGTTCTAAACAGTACACAGCTTTTGTAACACCTTGGGGTTGCTACGAATTTAATAGGGTTCCTTTAGGCATCAGCTGCGGAGGGGCAGCTCTTAGCGTATCTTAGATCACATCCTTTCAGATTTCAAATTCAAATTTGTTTTCAATTATTTAGATGATATATGCATCTATAGTAATTCTCTTTCCGAACATGCCAAACACATTCGTCTCGTACTTCAAAGGCTGCGAGAAGCCGGACTGACTGTTAACCCGGACAAAGTTACTTGGGCCACCGACTCAATTAAATACCTTGGTTACATAATTTCCAGAGGAAATATCCTTGTTGATTCTGAAAGAGTTAAACCTATCATTGAGTATCCTACACCTAAAAATCTTAAACAAGTTCAACGTTTCATTGGCATGTGTGCTTACTATGCTAGATTCATTCCCCAATTTTCTCAAATAGCTGCCCCCTTAAACCACCTTAAGAAGAAAGGGATCCCGTTTAAGTGGGACACTGATCAGATGAAAGCCTTTTCTACTTTGAAACAGTGTCTAATATCACCCAAATTCTTAAGATGCCTTATTTTTCATTGCCATTCGAGCTGCAGGTAGATGCGTCATCTTTTGCTCTTGGAGCAGTTCTTTCTCAACGTCATCCTGAAGGACTATTCCCTATAGCCTTTGCTAGCAAAACCCTTTCCGAAGCTCAAAGAAAATATAGTCCTTATGAGAAAGAAGGGCTTGCCTGCGTTTTCGGACTTGACAAGTTCTCAGATTATCTGGAACAACGCGAATTTGTCCTCTATACGGACAACAGAGCTCTCTCGTGGATACTGAACCATCCCAAACAACTTGGGAAAATAGGTAGATGGGTTTTAAAACTATCCCAGTATAAATTCCATACTGAACATATCTCGGGAAAACATAACCTGGTCGCGGATACCCTATCTCGAATAAACGAAGGTCTACTTCCAATTGCCTCAGGTGAAACTCCCAACTGTTTGGGCGTTATTCATACTATACCGGAGTCCTTTACCTCCCTTAGGCAACATCAGATGGATGATCCGTATTGTAAGGACATTTTAGATCGCATTAAAGACGGTGAAAGAGTCGATAATTTTGTCATGTTTCAAGGATTGCTCTGCTGGGTGGGCAATCGTAATAGGAGTAGGAAGGTATATGTCCCGTCTAAACTAAGAAATATGATCCTGAAATATTTTCATGATTCCGCTGTAGGAGGACACCTAGGTATCTTCAAAACGCATAAGAAAATTTGTCAGGAGTTCTACTGGCCTAAACTATACCAAGACGTGAGGAAGTGGGTTAGAGAGTGTCTTGACTGTCTCAGTGCTAAACCCCCCCAAAATACACGCTTTGGAATGCATTCTGCAGATGTAGCTCCGAAACCGTGGGAAACTGTTTTTGTGGATTTCGTGGGTCCTCTCACCCGTTCGTCTAGTGGTAACACTTGTATCTTAAACCTTGTGGATGGTTTCTCCAAATTTGTTGTTATAATACCCTTAAGAAATATGAAAGCCTCCACAACTGTTTTCGCTCTATCCAAAAGAGTTTGGTCAATTTTTGGAGCCCCCAGGAAGATTGCCACTGATAATGGGCCTTGCTTCCGCTCTAAAATGTTTAAAGATATGTGTTTTACCTGGGGCATCAAACATGTCACAACCTCTCCCTACCACCCTTCCCCTAATCTTGTGGAAAGGTTTCATAGGAATCTCAACATTGCCTTAACTATTCTGCATGGCCATGATCAGGTATCCTGGGATAAAGAACTTGATTTATTATCCATCGCCTTTAATTCTGCTATTCACGAGTCAACCGGTGCTACTCCTTCTTTCTTGTTACTTTGCAGACAGCTTAATCACCCCTTGTTGTCCATCTGGGACGTCGACCCACTGGTTGGAGATCCTAGCATCTCTTCCTATGCTGAAGGGTGTAAGCTTGCCCTTCAGAATCTGAAGAGATCAAAGAATAGGGTTGCCGAAGCTTACAACCGGGGTCGTGCCCCTGTTCATGTTCAAATTAATGATAAGGTCATGTGCCGTAATTTTACTTTAAGCTCGGCACCTAACAGAGTCTCTGCCAAACTGTCACCTAAATGGAGTGGCCCTTGGCTCGTGCTACGGTTTCTAACACCTGTGTCAGTTATGCTGCAACACACCGATGATGCTGACGTGACTCGCCGAGCCCACGTCAGCCATCTCAAGAAAATCTAGCCGTAATATAAGGTTGTATACTTCTTTTTATATACTCCTTTTTATGTACACCAAATATCACCTGTTTAAATTATCAAAAATCTTAAATTAATGCTTTTCTTGTTTAAACCCCTACGAGTAGGTTAAACCTAAACGGTATAAGAATGCCATCTGTAATAATAAATAATTATGAATGATAGCTAACTGAAACGCCTTCTAAAATATTGTGAATAGGACACTAAGTAATTTATAACACTGTGTTATGTACCCTTACATTGTTAAATTTATGTAGGTATTAGTAGTAAGTTGTGTGCCTGTTATGAATCAACTACGTAGTTGATCGAATCCTAAATTAAATAACTCCAGGCCCTTTACAAATTTAAGTTGTATTAAGTATAGTAAGATAAATATTCTACCAAATTGTTACTGGAATTTAAGTATATACCTAGAGAGAAAGTATGATAGTTATAAAATTGTGTATCAAGGTTATAATATTGTACTAAAAGGTATATTAGTTACATCATATATAATTATATATTCTTTTTGGGTACCAATAATATGTAGATTTAATTATAAGTTCGCTAGCCAAGTTATATATCCTACTTCATGTAAGAGAAATTTTACTCATATGTCACATAGGTAATTTAAAATAGACCTAAATTTGATCTCTCGCTCTAATATGTCTTCTCACATTCAATGGTTGACCATTTTCCCCTTGCGGCCCCTTTTTAAGGGTGGGAGATTTGTGCCGTGCTAATGGGGCATTAGCTCACACAAGCCTTTTTTTGATATTTGATTTGTTTTCTTACTTTCTTTTTTTTTCTCTCTTACTACTGTTTGTCTTCCCTTATCTTTACATGCCTCTCGTCTGCGCCTGCGCAGTGATTTCCCCTGCTGGGCGGACGCTCTGACTCCCCCCTTCTCGTCATTTATTCTTTCTCCCCACCACTCTGTTGGGCTGCGCATGCGCCCTCCGTCCTTCAATCCAACGCTAGGCTCTGCTGACCTTTTATGATTGACAAAAAGTATTCTAGTATTGGAGCTCCCAAGGAGCAGATTGTACGACACTACGCCTGGGAGCTTAGAAAAATTAGGGATAAAGTCTTTTATCTAAATCACTATGTGTTGTGTAGGTCGACCAGAGTAATGCTGGCATGCATGATCTATAGAACAGTCAACTAGCTCTCTATGGCTCTTCTTGGACGGGGAGCCCAGCTGTTGCCCAGCTAGCCCCCGCCACATACTTGCTGTCAACACACTCGCAACAGCTGCCAGAGTCGGGGGAATAGCTCTCTATGGCTCTTCTTGGACGGGGAGCCCAGCTGTTGCCCAGCTAGCCCCCGCCACATACTTGCTATCAACACACTCTCTACAGCTGCCAGAGTCGGGTGAATGCCATGGGTGGCCTGACTGGCTTACTCACCGGACAGTTCACAAGTTATGTGACCTGGGATCGTCTGACACACGCCAGCTTGTCCATACGTATGTAGTGAGCCCGCTATATCTCGGGCAGTGTTTGACCCAGTGAATCTAGGTCATATGATTGTCAATTTTTCTTATGTCAACAAGTAAACCAGGGTCTTTTAGTAATCATACTTTCATATAATATACATCATGTTGACAAGTGAACCCTGGCCTAATAGTTACCGGATTTTCTTATAACAGACGTCATGTTAGCAAAAGAACCCAGGTTTAATGATTACCTGTTTATCTCGTAATTTACGTCAAGTCAGCCAGTGTACCCGGATCTTATGACTATTTATTTTTCTTATACTAAACGTCAGGTCGACTAGTGAACCTAGGCATTTCAATTATCAATTTGTCATTTTATGTATGTCGTGCTAACAAGTGCACCCTGATCTTGTAATTACCAATTTCACTGTACTATACGCCAAGTAAACAAGTGGGCCCGGATCCAATGTTTGCCTATTAATAGTGTGATATATGTCATGTAAACGCGTGAGCTTGGGTCTAATAATTACCAGTTTTTGGCATTATTTATATACGTTAACCAGTGAGCTTCGATCTCGTATATACCTTTTTGTCTTGTGATATATGTTATCTAAACGCTTGAGCCTAGGTTTTGTTATTACCAGTTTTTGGCAATATATATATATATATATGTTGACCTGTGAGCCTAGTTCTATTAATTACCTATTTATCTTGTGAGATGGGTCGGGTAAACAGAAGGACCAAAATATTATTGTTGCCAGTATTTCTTATTTTATATATCATGTTAACTATTGAACCAAAATCTTATTAATGTTATTATTATTATTATCGTTACCAATTTTTATTATAGATTTTTGTTGGCTAGTGAGCTGTGACCATATAATAACCTAATGTCTTATTGTATACAATTCGATTATGATGTCAAATAATAAAATCTCATTACCCATCTATCCTGTGTATGTTAAGTTGTACATATCCCTTTAAACCCTTAAAGGGGGGTACAGTAGATACATATATTATCCAAATAATTGAAAACAAATTTGAATTTGTGATCTGAAAGAATATGATCCAAGACACGGCTAAGTGCAGCACCTCCGCAGCTAATGCCCAAAGGAACCCTGTTAAATTCAAAGCACCTCCATGGAGTGACAAAAGCCGTGTATTTTTTTGAACTTTCCGGGAGTGAGCATTGAAGGAAACTGGCATTGAGATCTATGAGACTGTAGATCTTGGCCCCTCCCAGATATTGAAAGGCGCTTTCTTTGGTGGGCATTGGGTATGGATCAAAATTTATTTGTTTGTTGATTTTCCTGTAATCTACAATGAGTGTTTGACCACCTCCTTTACGAGGAATTATAAATGCCGGGCTGACAAATGAAGAGTTAGAATGACGAATAACCTCTTTGCTTAACAAGTCGTGTATCAATTCCCTGAATATCTGAAGCTTAGGGGGGTACAAGAGTAGGGAGGGGATCTCACAGGTTTGTTATTAGAAAGGGAGATATCATACGATAAGATGTCAAATTTTCCCCAAATGGTGGTAATAACATCTGAAAAGTCATCAAGAATCTGATTAATTTCCAAGGATTTATCAGCATTATACAGAATGTGTTTATCCTTAACTTTTTTGAAAAGTGTTTTAAGAGCAGGGTTGAAATTAGAGGTAAGATGCCCAGTCCCTAAATCTAATTTGACTTGGGTTTTAGTCATAAAGTCAACACCAAGAATTACTTCATAGGGCAAATTAGGCACGACAAAAAAGGATTGTTTCCTTGATAATCCATTTATCTTAATAGGTAGATTGATTCTTTGATTAACATAAAGTGACTTCCCGTTAGCAATCGCAAAGTGTTTAGGACTTATTTCTTTTAAGCTATGACGGTAAGTAGAGGAAATTTGGTTAAGAACAGTTTCATTAATAAATGAAGAACTAGCGCCGGTGTCAAATAGGGCGTTACAAGGGAGGGTATGAACAAGTACAGTAACGATAGGTTCATGAATATCAGGGGATTAACTTTTCGCCGCACAGAGTTAAATCTCTGGCGGCGCATAATCAGTTTTTTTGATCTACACTGGCTTTTAAAATGTCCAACCGTTCCACATTTATAACATTTAATTTTGGATATATCTTTAGGGGTGATATTTGTGTTTTGGTTTGGTCTGTTATTATGAAAAGGTTTATAAGGAATAGGATTAAGGGGTTTAGAAAATGTAGACGCTAATTTCATTTGTCTAGGCGGGACAAAACCTTGAGTTTTTTCGACTATGGGGGGGGGGGGGGAATGAATTTAAATATTCCTGTTCCGCCATCGTACTACTTTCTATTAAAGAAGCAAGAGTGTGTAACTCGAAAAGAGAGTTGGGTTGGGAAGAGAAAACAAAATGGCGGCGAGTAAGTGGGGACACATTTTCTAAGATGATGTTGACTATTTGACTTTCCTCAAGTTTGAGTTCGAGTATGGCAGACAGAAACGACGAAATTACGAAAAGACTCATTAGGATTTTGAAACCTATTCACAAATTGTACCTTTAGGTTGTTTCTAGCCCTATCTGGAACGAGTACAGAAAGTATTTTGTTTCTAAAGCTCCGCCAATTAAGCCCTAAATTGAGGCATTCGGCGAACATCTGAGATAGGTATCCATTTGTTTTGCTTAGGCAAAGAGATATAAACTCCATTTCGTTCCCCAAGTTTAGATTACATACTTTGGTAATTTCTAGTAAGAAATTGAATAATGAAACGTAATTGTGTCTGTCGCAAGAGGGGATTCTATCTAAAAAGGAGGACAGCACTTTAGATCTAGCTTTGTCCGTAATGGAGCTGAACGGCATATGACTGATAGGATGGTTAGAGGCCATACTTAGATTTAGGTGGGGGGGATCCAAAATTAAATTAGAGTGTTGTCCTTTTGGACTAGGAACATTATTTAGGGGGGTTTGAATGAGATGCTGATAACTATTTGTTATATTATTAATAGTTGGTTGAAATGTCGCCATCTGATCCCCACCCACAGGTTGTGTCCATAATAGCTACAGGATAGCGCGAAGGTCACTCACCGAGGTGTCGTCCGAAACAACAAAGCCATGTTGTCTAACAGCATGGAGAAGTTCTGGTTTGGATAGAAGAGAAATCCTGTCCACTTGTTTACGTATGGGTTGTATGGGTTGAATGGGACTTCCAACAGGATCTCTGTCTGTCATTATGTCACTCGGCTCGTGCATGAAACAAAAGGAAACAATTAAGTTAAATCATTACTTAGTGAGTAGACAAGTAGAGAACCAAAAACCTATAAACTTGGAGTGGCGCAGCTTTTGCACCCTACCTATTTACTCTAAGGGGAGGATGCAACTTTACATGACAAGCAAAATAGCATGAAACAACAATTTATTACATGATAATAAAGTACATAATATTTGGTTACAGATACAATAGGTTTATATGGTTTTGATTCTCTATACAAGGGAATACATTATTAAACATCGATTCACACTGGCTGGAGCCTGGCTCTGTGGCTAACATACCTAGGTTTCCCCCATTGCATTACGTGTCGGCAACACCCGACTAGAGACTGCATTAATTTCGTCTGAGACGAATTGGGGTCATTTCTTGGAACGTCGTGCCCTCAGAAAAATGGAGCAGCCTGTATACGGTCTCCCCACAAAATGTAAGTCCCTAAAAGGACGATAGCAGTCACCATACTGGTTGACCTAATTTGAGATCCAGTTCCAAATTAATAAGCAAGGTGTTCGTCATTAAAGCAACCACACCAGCTGGGGTGGGGCTTAAGCCACCCATACAAAACTATATAATTCAAATGCAACCATGCGGGCCTGGGAGGTCCCGCGCAAGCAAAAGGAACAGAATAAAAGTGGGTAAGGTTACGCCACAAGACGACAAGAGAGGTAGGCTCCCTACCGCTGGCCAAACTGACCCAAATAGGTCATAGTCGATACCTAGCCGCTCCCCTTTTCTCAAGGGCATACGTTCCCTTTGGAAAACAACCCAATAAGGGGAACCTAGTAACTGATTAACAATGTCAGCAACACCTTAACTATCAGGCGAGTGCGTTCACTCTTTACTAGTCAACACGCTATACAGACAAAAGGCCGGCTTATGACCAATAACATTAACTAATATACAACCCCTATACACTAACAACACAGCTCGGTCCCAAAATCTAGATCCAGAAGGACCACCCCTCCTGTCTCGACCATGGAGGTGACGTATAGGAGGGCCCATCCAATAACCCAATAGTTCATTCGACGCATACTACCTATCTAGAATACCTAACACCTACTAAATAAAACAATTAACCTAAAACATTAACTATACTAAGTTGGACCCTAAGTGGGCTCATATATGCTAGGAGCATATGAAGCACATTTCTTCCGAAGCAACCTGTCGTCCCCGTGGGAGCCAAGTAGAACTGAGTTTACACCGCCCACATTATGACAAGACCAGCCATAGGTCCCATAGAAACCCAGCTAGCGCTGGATCACAGTCCCGCTAGCCGGTCCACAATACCACCACTCCACTACGACTGGTACCACGCTTTTAGTTGAGTTTAATAGATACTACCCCGCCCGAGCCTCCTCCAAGTTGGTCGGTTTGAACTGGCCCGTTCGGGGGGGGGGGGGGGGTGACGGCTGGATGTAGCGTATCCTGTAGATCTCCGAATCGGTCCGTACGGCAGAAAGGTGCAATGGCGTGAAGTGCACCACAAGTTGCAACGTCGGATGGATGGAAACTGCCTGTGGAGGGGGCTAACTCTTTAGAACCCAGTATCCTTCTCTATGCGACGCCATAGCGCCCTGATGAGACAGCTCCGGTCCGCTACTATATGGGCCAAGACAACAAAAATTAGACGACCGAACAGCTCCAAAATACTAGGTCGTAGTCTGGCTTTCTTTATACTATATTTTTATCTTCAGAACACTCACGGCCTGGATAAAAGTAGGGGAAGACCAAGAAGAGGGGAATACAAGAGCCAACCACGCTTCAGCAAGCCTGCGCATGGAGAAGTGCGCCGACAAAAGGGGGGGTGGGGCGGCACATGCGTAGAGAGTAGAGATCAAGCCACATTATCTTGGTCAGGGATCGACCCCGATAACTTCACTCAGAAAGCCAATCGATATATGAAAATAAATGTAACATACGATGAGATCGATTCCCTTGTGCGAGCAAATAGGCATTTGCTCGGCACAATGCTATAGTGTTTACGGGTGGGATGTATGGAACGATTCTAACTCTTGTGTGGTTTAAGTAATCAATTCTCTAGATGTTAGATGTTTGTGTGTTCTCTGCGATCGTGACTTGGAAAAATGGCAAAAGCGTGACTGTCTGAGTGGTGTTATCTGCCTGTTTCTTTTTTGAGAACTGTTTGACATCTGTGACGGGATATCCTAGCCTCTTAAGCTCTTGTTGAATGTCCATGGTGGCCATATTGGGAGGGATCCCCTTGATGACCACTTTGACTGGTTGGTCCCTAGGTAATGTGTGTGTGTGTGTGTGTGAAATTCTTGTTTCAGGTCTTTGATTAAGTATTTCATTAATTCGTAGTCTTGTTTGTTTGTGGTGTGAATTTTGAGTCCATTTGAATCGCATTTGATTTTGATGTCATTTCCCATCTCTTTTGCTATTTTAGTTATGCGGTTGTAGTTATTGGTGCCTAGTGTCACTATCAATGGGTATCTTGTCTTGGGTGCAGTGGTAGTTGTTTGTGTTTGATCGTTTGTAAATTGCTGTGGTTGGTCGTCTTGGTGTTTGCTGTCGGCACTTTACAGGGCCTCGAGCATTTTTGTGATTGTCAGTGGTTTTTTTTTAGTTTATTTGTGAAGTCTGAATTTTGGTTTCCTTTTTAGTTTGTCGGCCATTGTGAATGTTTCCTTTCCATCTGTGTCGGCCTCCATGTCGGAGTCTTCCGTTGATGAGTATGTCATGTCAGTGTCTGCGTTTTGTTTTGGATGGTTGGAGGCAGCCATTTCGCACAGCCCTGATAAGGGAAGGCTAGTGGCTAGTGTGGAGGAGCTTTGGTGCCCTCCTCTGTGCAGTGTGGGAGGGCTTTGGGGAGTGTTGAGTGGTGTCCTGGAAGACGAACTCTGGCTGCGAGGTATTGCTTCGCAGCCGCTTACGATTTACGGCTCGCTGTAGCTCGTTGGTACTGTTAGGATCCCGCTACAGCAAGCCACTGATACGTCCGTCCCAAGTTTAGTTGTTTTGGAGTGACCAGATTTGGGTTTTCCCACAGGTTGTTCGTTGGTTGTCGGTTGTCTTTCCCTCGGTGGCCTGACAATTTGCTATGTGTTCTTGTCAACCGCGGTAGCAGAGCGCTTCCTCCTTCCTTGAGGACCAATGAACGAATATGTGGTGCGATATGGGTTTGACACGCCTTTCGGCTGTTTCCCGACTAAGAATATACAAATTGACAGAAGCGCCAATTTAGATCATCTTAGAAAGGGCTTATTTTGCTTTGTGAGTTACAGGCAGCAGTCGCTATCTCTTATCCTCATGGTATGAGGGTGAAACAATGAATGGGTGAAACCTTTGAATGATTTTGCAATAAAATACACTAATATAAATTAGTACCCTGTGAGTGTAATAGTTGTGATTATGAATGATGTCGCTGTGTCTTAGGTGTTTGGAAGGATTTTTTTATTGGGATAAGGTAGGTTGGTATATTAGAAGTGATCGCTTGTGGGTGATGGCGTAACGTGATTGATGGGTTTCTTGGAATGTGTAGTATTTTTTTTAAGGATGGGAATATGGTTTGGCAGGATTTTTTTTCTTAGGATTTGGAACTGATGTGTCCGCCCTTTCCTCCCAAATCCACAGCTGCAGCAAACTCTAGGCTTGACGTGAAGGACAGACCTGCTTACCTAGGGGATCCGGTGGGGACAAAGGTTGTTTATGTTGTGATAATTATGACTTGTGTATGATGGGAGTTTGAAGTGTGGTGGGATTTAAGGAATTTGGAAGGGTGGGATTAAGAAGGCAGTCCGCGTCCTCCATAATTTCTGGCATAGTGACTTTTTTATTATTATAAGTTTGTAATGTAATTTGATTAATTTTTTTCTTTACCAAGGAATTTCCTTTCTAGGATTTTTTGTTTTTTATTTTTTAGTAAATTTTTTAATTTAAAAAAAATTGTTGTCACTATGCCAGTCTGGACCTTTTGTGTTTCCTGTGATTGTCTGGGTCATAGCGTCCTAGTGATCTTATGATTGTGTTTGTGTGAGAGTTACTTTGTTCGTAGAACCAATCGTTTCTATTTTTGTAAATTTCTTGTAGTTCCCTGCTCTTTGTCATGGTGTGTAGGTCGACCGTTCTGGTGTAATAGTTTGTCCCAGTGATCGCTCTAAGGATTTTATTTTGAGTCGTCTGCCATTTTTTGAGTAGGTGTGCTGATGCGTAGCTCCAGGCTACGCATTTGTATAGTATGATTGGCTGAATAACCGCTCTTTATATAATTAATTTTGTGTTCTCTGTTAGCTGGTTACCTTTTAATAGTGGATATAGTTGAACGAATCAGCCTAGATTTTTTTTCTGTTTGTTCTATGTGTTTTCTCCATGTTATGAAGGGAACTGGTGGATTTTTTTAGCCTTTTAGATATTACTAGTGCTGCTGAGTTTTCTGGATTTACTTTTATTCTCCATTTAGTAAAACATTCTCGTATAGATCATGGTGTCGTCTGCAAACTAACTTTGACTCTCGGTTCTGATGGTATGTCTGATACGTAAATGTGGTAAAGGTGTGATGATAGCGTGGAACGTTAGGGGACTCCCGCCTTTATTGGATGTGTGGTGAACATTTTACCCTCTATTATTACCTTGAATGTTCTAAGACTTAGGAAGCTGGCGATGGTGTGTATGAACCAAGAGGGGAAGCCAAGTTGGATTAATTTTTGAAGTAGGCTGATGTGCCATAATTTGTCGAAAGCCTTCTCTATATCTAGAAATATAGCGATCAGATACTGTTTCTCCTCGAAAGCCAGAATGGCCTCTTCTAATAGATTAACTAATGGGTGGGCGGTGGAGTGCTTGTTTGTGAAGCCGAATTGAAGTTCTGGGATAATTTTTAAACTATCGGTGATTTGTTTGAGTCTTCTAAGGATAATTTTTTTTTAAATAATTTGATAAGCGTTGGGAGGAGAATGATAGGCCTTCTGTTTTGAGGAAACATAGGGTCTTTACCGGGTTTGGGTAGTATTATTACTTTCGGCAGTTTCCAGTCATCCGGGAAGTGACAAAGGTAGAGTAGTGTGTTTAGTATTGTCAATAGTACCCTCACTGCCCTAAGTGGTAAGTGTTGTACTACTTCGTTTGTGATGTTGTCGTGTCCTGGAGTTTTTTTCCTGGGAAGTTCCTGTATAGTTGATGTAAGTTCTTCGAGTGTGATGTCGTCTGCCTGCATGTCGTCTGGTTTGAACAACTATTCCCTCACTGATGTGGTGGCTTCCCTGGTGAAGCTTGATTTCTCTGGTTTTTTGGTTGGGTGTGAACTACTTATCAAGTGTCGTGGTTATGGCCTCCGCTTTCTCCGAGCTTTTGTAGACCACTCCATTTGCCCTGAGGATGGCTGGTATTGTTCTGATTTTTCTATCACCCCTTAGTTGTTTTGTGATTTTCCATGTTTTGTACGTGTCAGTGGCTGCCTCTGTGACATAGGTGTTCCATTTGTCTAACCTGATACTTTTGACTTTTCTTCTAACCTGTGTTTTTAATATATTGTAGGCTGCTCTCTGTTGGGGGGTTCTGAAGGTCTGCCAGTCTCACCTGGCTTCCCTTTTTTATGCTATGAAAAAGTCTAGTTAAGGGTTATTGGAATGTTCAATGATTGGACCTTAACTTTTAGTACCTTGAGGAGTGCTTAGATATCTGTAATCCATGACATGGTAAAACAGATGTTGGATTATCATTGTGTTTGTGAGTAGTGAACTGGGAAATTGTGAAGTTCAAATCTAATGATGTATTGATGTCATGTTAAATAAATAGTATAACAGCTATGCTAAAAGAACCTATAAAACTAAACTAATTTAGTAACATAACAGTTATTTTTCCGGAAGTCGTGTGGGATTGGTCCCCTTACTGTGATGTGTTTGTAGGCTTTTTGTACAGTCGACGTGAAAAAGTGAAGCGTTACTTCAGATTCTTCCGTGTTTTGAATATGGTGTACTTCCGGAAGTGCGTTTTCCAGTGTTGTTTTGAACGTGTCCCAATTACATGTTATATGGTTTTTTGTGAGCCCTTTTATCTCAATATCTGCGGTAATCCTTATCTCGCAGAATATTGGGTTGTGGTCCGAGTCTAATTCGTGTAGTACTGTGAGGTCTTCTGGTGTGATTTCTATATCCGTTAGAACTACATCTATTATGTTCGGTTGCTGTAGGTAGTTTGAAGGGTAAAATGTAGGTTCATTTGGTGTGATCACTGGGTAGTCGTTGTTGTCTGCGTGTTCGTTAAGTGTGCGGCCGTTCGCAATCGTTGTTCTACTGTTCCAATTCGTGTGCTTTGAGTTAAGGTCTCCTGCAAGTACTATTTTTCCTGTCTGTGTAAGTTTGTCCAAGTCTTGTGTATGTAACGTCACCTGCGGTGGTTTGTATAGTGCCGCAAATAGAATACTCCCCCACTTGGTGTTAACCTAAACTCTTGTAGCCTCTAGTGTTAATAAGTCCTTCAAATGGTGTTGATAATGTGGTAGGCTTCTTTTAATGAAGACAGCTATCCCTCCCTCCAGGTCTATTTATTCTATGAGACCTGTAAATTTCGTAGCCGTAAAAATAAACATTTTTTGTTGGATTTAAGAAAGTTTCATTTATCAGAACTATGTCTATTGCATAAGTGTGGAATAAATCTTCTAATTCTTTTGCTTGCTGGAGTATTCCATTTGCGTTCCACACAAAAACGCGCAGTACGTACTTCGTCATTGTCGTCTTTTGTCTTCCATTCCGTGGTGAAATATTCAGTCAAACCTTCTATGACTATCATTAATTTGTCTGAAGTGTCTTTTGCTTGCCTTAGCTGTGTAAGTTATGGTTTGAAGTGGTTGATTAATTTGATTATGTTCAAGTCCTTTAAAAAATTAAATAGCTCCTTGATGTTGGAGGCTGTGGAGGTTTATTCTTGGGTGGCTTGTTGTGGGGACCTTGTTTATTGTCGCACAGCCTGGCTGTATTGCCGGTGAATGCTTGCCACGTCTACCTGGCTTTTAGATGCAACCTCAGATTTGCGCATTTCGGCCATTGTCTTGGGTCGTTGGGGAATTGAAGGAAAATTCCTGCCTGTGATTGGTAAAGGTGGGGGATCCATCTTTACTAATTAAGAGCTTCCTGTTTTGCAGTATGTAATGACAGTTTTTCGTCCATAAGTTTTCTGTACACGGGGCATTTACTGTAGTTGGCGTAGTGATCTCCTCTCTAATAAGCACTTCGTGCCAGGGTGATGTTTTCTTTTTTATTTGCAGTCTTTGGTGTCTTGAACTGACAGGCATTTGACAGATCTTGTATTGTTCTTGCAGTTGTTTCACGTGTGGCCGAATCTCTGGCATTTGTGACACTGTGCTATTTTGTTGAGGGGAGGGTTGTAGGGCTCAACTCGCACTCTTGTGTTGTTGATGAACTTGATCTTGTATATGTCCGAGTTATTATTGTCCTTTGCTAGTGTCACTTGGAATATTGGTAGTAGTGTGACTGTCTGAGTGTTGCTTGTCACCGGTGTTTTTGTTGTGAATTGTCTGACATATGTGATGGGGTAGTCTAGCCCCATCAGTTTTTTTGCAGATCCTCCGTGAGCATGTTTGGGGGTAGCCCCTTTACGACCACGTGGACTGGCTTGTCTCTTGTGAGTGACTATGTGTGGTATTCTTGTTTCAAGTCTTTGAGCAAGTGCTGCATTAGGTCGAAGTTTTGTTTGGTGGTGGTGTGGATTTTAAGGCCGTCTTTTAGAAATAAACATTGGTAATATTTCCTAATTCCTTGGCGTACTTTGTTATTTTCATGTAGTGTTGCGATCCCCTTGTGGTGGTAGTCGTTGTTTGGGTGTCTCTCCTGATGTGCCGTCACTAGTTGATTGTTATGCATGTGCTGGTGTAATTTTTGTTTTGATATTTTCTGTGGTTTGTGTGGCTGCGGCCATTTCGCACGGCCCTGAAAAGGACAGGCTAGTGGCACGCAGTGTGATGAAGAGTGTGTGCTCTTCCTGTTGGGGTATGTTGTGGTGTGTGTCCCTCTAAACAGATTCCGACTACAAGGTATTTCTTTGTAGCCGATGATGCTTTACGGCTCTCTATAGCTGGTTGGCACCGTTAGGATCAGCAATATAGAGAAACCACCGCCACGTCTCTCTCTCGAGATATATTGTATCGTGGGGACTTCCGGGCTCAAACCGGTGTCTGTTCTTTTCTCCTTCGAAAGTCTCCCTCGTCGACTGGTTGCTCGTTCTGGTGGTCGGTATGGCTGCCCAAGGTGAACACGTCCTTCCTTCTCAGAGTCTCGCCATCCACAAAATAGAGTGTAGTGGGTTTCACGCAGAATTAGACGCATAATAGCATGCTCTAATGCATCCTGAAGGGGAGCACGAGAGTTATTCCAACACGTACTGACCAATTGGTCACACCATGTGGTTTGCGGATACTAAGACTGAAGGGTTCGCGCATTTTGCGAAGTTACTGAAACAAAGAAAAGCATTTTATTAATATTATTGGGGAAAACAAAGTATATTGGGGAACCGAATAAGGGTTTTTAGAGCTACGTGCGGATACACTACTCTATGGGGGGCTGGGTGAGAGCCTCCTAAATCACTGTTGACACATCTCGCTTGTCCGAGCAGGGCTTTGGGACGTCAATGGCACCCCCCAGGGTCGATGAAGTAGTTCCCAAGCCCCTGGATAAGAGAATTGGTGGCACCGGGAAGTCTGTCGTAGAAGATCTGTGTCAGTTTCCTGAAGTGGTCCTTGATGGTAAGCATATTCAGGCCACGATGCTGTCTCGTCCCAAACATACCAAGTTGCGTTCACAATGATCCTCAGACATACGCTCTGGAACGCCTGCATCCTCCTCATATACGTGTCCGCCAGGTGGCCATGTCTTTGGTTTGGGAGCACATCGACGTCGCCATCAACCAAAGGGATATGTGCTTGACACACGTCGCACGATATTGCAACGTTTTGATCGACACATTCGTAGTGGATGTATGCGACACGCTAACAGAATCAGCGGATGTCATTGATCTCAAACAGCCTACGGTGGAAACGCACATCAAAAACCTGAATCTTATCAGTGCTACCTACTATACACGTCAAGTAGTCGGTTTGGACTATTACATGCTGGATTGTGAACCAAAACAATTTTACTAACACATGTAAGAGACACTGTAAAAAATGTATGGACGAATATATGCGTCATTCCTGTAAAAGTGTATAATAAATATTATGTATGTCTATGAAGCCTTTATTATAAGTCTGTGAAACCGTTAATGTATGTCTGTAAAACATTTAATGCATAATAAATATATATTTTGTAATATCGTGTTGTATTCACGCACAAACTGTATGTTCCTTACACGTAGTGTAACCATTTACGTGTCTCAACTCGTCCAGCCAGCCAACTGGCACCAAACATGAACAGGGTCAATGACTTTTAGTACTAGCTCACGGTTTCAAGGTCACGATCTATTACTGTCTCGACTCGTCTTGTCGAGCCGTCAAGCTGGCACGTGTCATCAGGGAAAACCCATTGCAACATCATTCAAGGTCATGATATATTCTTGTCTCGACTTGTCTTGTAGAGCCGCCAAACTGGTGCCAGTCATCAGAGAAGACCCATTACCACTTGGGGGTTGTGACACAGGGAAACCCCATTACCACATAGGGGTTTACGACACATGCCTTTAAGGAGGGAAGAGTGATGGGGAGTGAAAGGTGTCTTAAGGCAAGGTAGCCATTTCTCACATTCTACGCTAAGCGGCCGTTGGGAAAGGTTCGTGCTGTGTGTTCCGGAAAGTAAAAGGGCATCAAAGAGCTTCCAGCTGGTCAGTGGTCGCATTCTACGCTACTGGGAGATGTTCGTGCTGCATGCTCCCGCGCCCGACGCCGTGGACTGCACGCAAATAAATAAAAATAAACTCCAACACCTGTCCCGATCCTACCCAGGCATTAAAAAAACCCATTGAGCACACATAAAAAACATGTTTGGAACAAGAACCAACTTGTTTAGAACACTAGAAAGGGATCACGGAGGGATGGGGAGAGGGTCAGAGGGAGGGGAGGGGAAAGCCAACAGCCAATCAGAGAGGGAGGTTGCGTGGTCACGTGACAAATTCTGGCCAATCAGCGTCGGGGTTAAAGGTCAAAGGTCAAATTGTGACAATACACCGTACTAGACTACTGACTACCTTCCAAGGTAAATGGAGTGCACACACAGGTCGTAAGGCATTAAAATTAGTCCGTCTTTCTCTAATTATATAGGACGTATAATGTTACTTCTACCAATATTACATGCGCATACATGAGTTTTACCTGCACAAGTGATTAAGTGGACAAGTACCTAGGTTTTGTCTGGTATAGGTTGACGTAGATGGGGAGCTATGAATTGAATTCCAACCGGGTGTACCTAGATGCTTTTTAAGATGGTTTAACAACCTTTCTCTTCATAATTTCCT
Organism: Timema podura; assembly: GCA_033556935.1. Classification (NCBI taxonomy): domain Eukaryota; kingdom Metazoa; phylum Arthropoda; class Insecta; order Phasmatodea; family Timematidae; genus Timema; species Timema podura. The sequence goes on from JAVRXN010000010.1 coordinate 7,115,602, forward strand.
ACACACATACCTAATTCCTTTCCTAGTAGTGGAAATATGCGAATTGCTCTGAAGGTTAGTAAAACAAATAGCACACAAAAATACAACTAAACAATAATTACACTTAAAATAATATTTTCAATTATTTATTGCTTGAAGAATCAATCAATGGCTTTATTCTTGACAATTTTGGATCCTTGTCATTTCAGAAAATCAAGCTTATTTCGTTTTCTTCACTAATCACTGAGATATAAATAAAAACAGGTCAAACACAATCTAGATAAATTAATTAAATTATATTATTATTATTTAAATTTTGATTTGTTGATTGCATTGTGACATAATGTCGTATTGAAGTTTGTTCGTCATCGTGGATTCTACATTTAATACCAGTATCCAAAGACTTAACTATAAAACTAATATAAATTTAACGTGGACAAAACAATGATTCAAGGTGGCTTTCCTTAATAGAAAGACGTCCATGAAAAATGAATTATCTCTGCAATTGAGGCTCTATAATCAACAGTTACGAACCTTTTTTAATTTAATCTGTTTTCTGTTCAAGCAGTCGGATATCATGAGAAATCATTTATTTTGACTTGCAACTTTTGATCAATGCTCCAAACCTACATTGACTTACTAATCCTTTAGTCTTAATTTGTTTATGAAATAGATGTTGATTACGTATTATGTTAAAGAAGAAAGTTTGATAATATCTTACACGTAATTATCCTTCTGAGAATCATTATTTTAAAATAATTATAAATTTGTTAGACTACTTTATTTTGAAATATGTTAAGGGTTTTATTTTTTAGCAACTGAGCAAGCTTCATTGCAATATAATATTAACTAATTGTACTGTTAATAACCCACCGGTGGACACGCGTTTTAAATGTCCATCTTGTTTTCAGGTAAAGTGATGTCCGGGCTTCGAATCCTCGCCAGTTTCACTAAAAATTGTTTTTCATACATGGATTTCCAAGCCATCCCCGTGCCACATCCGGGTACATATACTATACATTCTAAATTACTCATCCCAAGTACATTAGCGTAATTAATATATAGCCTGAGTGGGTAGTGAGTCGTGGAGAAGAACAAACACTATTAATATAAATAACAGCTTTGCTTACTTTGTATATAGTTTTGGGTCAAAGAAACTAATTATTCATGATAGTTATCATTTAAGTGAGAGTTTTTTTTTAAAATAAATGTAGACCTACTAATATTTTGTTCCCTTTATTGTACTCGTATATGTTGCTAGATTATGACAATCGTACTAAATATGGCACGAAAAAGCTTACACCTTTGTTGTAATAGCAATAATTAAAACTAATGATGTTACCCTATGTAAAACAGGGGACGTCATAATGTTAACTATGACTTGTGTGAAGTAGTAAGTAAGGCACAGTATTCTACCGGGCCAAGACTAGCCATCCACCGAGGCAGCACCAACGTCATTCCTGATAGTAGAGGAGAACCAGAGGTTAACAACAGTGACTCAAGCTGAGCCTAGAGGACGTTACATCACTACATTTCTCACTGATTATAGGTATTATGACCTTGCACACAGTCGTCAAGCATCATTCTTCAGTCCTCTAGACTCCCTGAAATGAAACTGTTACATGTTTTCTCAACTGGTGAAGGGAAGTGCTTTGTAGTCTGGAGTATAAAATGTAGAGAAACGTTGGTTCTAGTGGAATCATTTTAGATCAAATATATCTCAACGCTTTAAAAAATAAGATACCAGTTACTTAAACTTCTTATAGAGTATTTGACTTGAGATAAAAGAATGAGAAAGGTGACTTTTATATAACACCAACACTCTCTTGTATTAATTAACGTATGAATGTACATTAAATTTTTTTTAAATTTTGTAAATACCAGCTATTGTTCTTACTAACTTATTCTTGCTTGAGTGATACATAAGTGAAGGATATGGGATTGATGAAGGAGAATTATCTGTCAGGGGTGACATGAGACCATTGACACATGAATACATACAATGATATACACACACCGAGAATATATTTTTTTAAATAAGGGCACATTTTGACATCAATATTTTTCATTGTCACAATACTGAAACTTTACTTTAAATATATGATAATGTAAACAACGAAAGTTATTAAAAATTGGAATTCTCAAAGGCGTATTGAGACTTAAGTAAAAAATCCCGTTGACTAGATCAAGAGTTATAATGAGGTCTTGGGTTCTTAGCGAAAAGATAGTGACAGACTAGATTAAAGCACCAAACTTGGTACAATGACTCTATACACCAGTTATAAAGGCTTTATGGGCAGGTGCCTAATTTTTCAATCCGCCATCTTGAAATACGTCGCCATATTTAATTTTAACACTACTTTACTCTAACGATTTTTTCTATCTTTCTAATTGACGGGATTTTGACATCTTTTTTTAATGCAACTTAAACAATCGGTAATTTATTGGTTTCATTAAAAACCCGATCTGTATAATATAAGAGACATCAATTAACGATAGTTAAAATTTCCTATCTATGACTTAGGCATAGCCCATTTAAACAGGAAAACGGTGCAAGATAGCGAAAATGTATTTTTTTCTACACATTTAGAAATAGAAGTCCATTGCCTTTAATTTGATACCCTAATCGTAAAACTCGAATGATAAACAAATATTATTATTATTATTATTAGCACCGCGTCTTACTACCTGTTCGGGTTATACGCACTTACGCTAATGTGCAATGGTAGGGTGATGGTGAGATGAAATGGAGGACCTACACTTTAACGTGGAATCCGAACCACGGTAGAGGCCTGGCATTCCTCACATTCACAAGTTGTGATTAATACACATCTTGTCAGAGGTGAAGGAAGGGTTTGGCAATCAGATAAATCTGTGCCGGGACTGAGGATTGAACCCCGGACCCTCAGCACAGAAGTCTGACACCTTACCCCTAGACCACCAGGTCAGCTGATAAACAAATAAGTTACAGCAGTATTATTACTACTATGCACTGATCCCGGAGTAGTGGCCGGCACCTGAGCCTCGTTTGTGTTGGAGTCACTTGGGTTGGTGCATTTTTGTATGGGTATGATCGCCATAGTTATGACTTGAATGCCATTTATAATTTTTTATACATAGCATACATACATACATACATATACGTACATGATTAAATATGGCCGACCTTGACGTACAAATAATTTATTTAGTTGGAAGCTGCTTGCTTTTTTTTTTGGCTTGCTTATTTTTAAGTTCTAATAAAATATTGACATGTTATGTGTAAAAAATAAATGGTACGGAACTCTGCACGGACTTTCTCGCTCTAGTGTTTAAAAATTGAAATATATATACTCAAAATTCGTAATATCTGTGAAACGAAATAATATAAACTAGCAAACCCAAGCATAAATTTCACTATAATTATGTAAAACATTTTTTGAGTCCCAGTTTTAAATTTTATAATTTTGTCTTTAAGGAATTAATGTCCTCATTTGTATGTTTGGACCAATAAAAAAGATCGATATTGGGTCCACAAGGGTCAACACTTCGTTTTAAAATTTCGAATTCTGGGTAAAATTCTCGACATTTTATTAGGTGCTGCACATCTTCAATTCATCCAAATTTAACAGTTTCTTTTAGACAAGAAGCACTTTCAACTGTCTTGAACACTGATAAACTTCAAAGCACGCACGAGGAAGTTGATACTAAACTAGTACTTCAAGCTATCCATATTGGAGGCCTAGGAGCTATGGAAATTAGAATGTTCTCATTTCACAGACGTACTAGTACTAACTATTCGGCGGATGCCTATGCTTCCTGAAGACACAGCCGTAGTTATATATGGTAAAAATAAAAGAGAAATCTGGACTTCATGGACCTCAGGTGCAGATATAATAGGTTACTTCAGTGGCAAGGCAAAGACATCTTTTTGGAAACGATTCATGGATGCACCGGACCATTTCTTAGAGGTACTAATTACTCTTGGAGAAACGGAGGGCATTTCTGAAGAAACATTTCAAGCCCTAGATAAATTTGTGTGCTTCATTTAACTTAAACCTGATCCACAAGTCACACTTCAAGTCCTCTCTGATCTCAGGTGATGGTACTACTCACAGAAGCAGTCTCTAGGAGAGAGCATGCCCCCTACAACTTCCTCTCTCGCCCAGCTATTCTAAGATGCTGTTACCAGTGAATGGAATGGCCGCGAGATGTAAAGCTCCACCCCATCCTTCCATTGCCATCCGGTTATGGCTGGATACAAGTAAACGGTAGATACGAGCCAGTAATATGTGACATTCCTTGTGCCTCGGAGGAGGTTGTTGATCTAGTTAAATGCTCTTACAAGAAGGGATGCCGTGTTCTACCAGGCAAATGAGCATCTCAGAAACCTCCTTTGCTCTGTACAAAGATGTGCGGTTGTGCTGCTGATCAAGAACAATGCGATAACACAGGGCTAAATGAGTTGATAAACAGTGATGAAGATATTGATAGTGGGGATGAAGTTTTGTTTTAAAATGTATCACTTTATATATGCAAAAACAGTACTGTAATTACGATATGAGCAAGTGAAATCATCAACTGTTCCTGAAACTTATTTCAAACTATATGCGTAGAATACAAAATATCCCCAGTGTAAATATAATTAATATGTAGTGTGTAGAGTATTCATATTATGCACAGTATGTATTGTTATATTATGCCAAGTATTCTGGACCAGATACGAAACAAAATTTGTACGAAATTGATTTATCACAGTGTTAACATAATCAAAATGTAAATTATGGATCATATAATTATGTATTAAGTACATCAACATTTTCCGATGTAACAATAATAATCCCAGAGTAAGTAACAATGTTTGATCTCTTTCTTTCTTCATTGCATTGTATTAATTTAAATTTATAAGGCTTGCCATGGCTCCCGCATTTACGTTAAGGGGACCGTAGCTCCCTCATGATAATTTTTCACATGTATGACATAGTCATTTAGATAATACTCTGTTTCATCAAAATTTTAAGATATCACAAAATGTTATGACACAAAGCTCTAAAATACTTATTTTTACGTTGAAGGGGGACGTAGCGCCCCCATGATAACACAGGGGAACAATTTTTTTTTGTTGCATGAGATTTTTGACTGATTCTAAATATTTTTTTAACGCTGAATTCAAATCTGAAATCTGTTTTCCTCTACATGCTCTAGTTTTCATGCAATTCCAAACTTGTGATTCTCGCAAAAAATGAAACCCATTACTAATTACACTATTGATAGCTTGAGAACTAGACTTAGATCCAGCTTAACCTTTAGAATATTTAGGCTTTATTTTATAAACACCACATATTCTTTATCTTTATTTTTAATTTTGGATTTTAGAGATTATTTGATTTACACAAAAATAACACCGGTTTTTCTTAATTTCAGACCTGATCATGGCTTCTTTAAGTAGAAAAAAAATTTGTAATGAACCTGATTCATTCTGTTATGTATGTGGCTGATACACACTTCTTCTTCAAAGGCGCAATATAACTTCGTTTGTGAGGCGTGCATATAAAGCCTATTTTGAAGTTCCCCTTGGCAACCAAGACAAGAAATGGGTTCCTAATATTGTGTGTCGTAATTGTGAAGAAATTCTTCGCGACTGGACATAAAAAAAGAAATGGTCTGCCTTTAGGAGTTCCCATGGCTTGGTGAGAAACCACGGACCACATAACTGACTGCTATTTTTGCCTGGTGAACACGAAGGGTTTTCGGCAAGAAAAACCAGCGAAAGATCACCTATCACAGTATTTCATCAGCAATTCGACCTACTACTCACTCTGAGGAACTTTCGGTTCCAGTTTTTAATGGCTTATTTTTATCTGAAGATGAAGGGAGTGAACATGATCATTAAGAGCATGAGGGTTGTGATAACGAGCTTCAAGAAATGGTTTCAGCATCTAATGACTCCTCATCCGTTACCAAACAGTCATCATCCCCTCAGCAGTTTGGCCAACCGGAATTGAATTTCTTATTGTGTGATTTAGGGCTCTCCAAGAAAGCATCCGAAGTATTAGCCTCCAGGTTGCTAGAAAAAACCTACTTGACGACAATGTAAAAGTTTCTTATTTCCAAAAGCGGGACCAGATTTTTGTGGAATTTGTTTTGGAAGACCAGCAGTTCATTTACTGCAACAATATCCCAGGTCTTTTCAGGCAATTAGGGGTTACCGCATATAGTCCAACAGAATGGCGATTATTCCTTGACAGCTAGAATTGCAGCCTCAAATGTGTTATCTTGCACAGTGGCAATATTTATGGAGAAGTTCCAGTTGGTCACTCAGTGCATTTGCAAGAAGAACATAATGACATAAAAATGGTTATTGACTTACTCAAATATCATGAGCACTACTAGGCCATTTGTGTGGACCTAAAAATGGTCAGCTTCCTCCTTGGACAACAAAGAGGCTTCACAAATTTCCCATTCTATATCTGCATGTGGGACAGCCGAGCTCAAGAAAAACACTGGACCCAGAAGGAGTGGCCCATCCGTGAAACTCTAGAAGGAGGCATGCCAAGCATTGTAAATGACTCAATCATCAGCCGAGATTAATATGTTTCCCCCTTCCATATC
>JAVRXN010000010.1:7127171-7130129 GCA_033556935.1 Timema podura
ACATATACATAAACATACATACATACATACATACATACATACATACATACATACATACATACATACATACATACATACATACATACATACATACATACAACATACATAACATACATACATACATACATACATACATACATACATACATACATACATAACATACATACATACATACATACATACATACATACATACATACATACATACATACATACATACATACATACATACATACTAATACATACCATACATACATACATACATACATACATACATACTACATACATACATACAACATACATACATACATACATACAACATACATACATACAACATACATACATACATACATACATACATACATCATACATACATACATACATACATACATACATACAGTACATACATACATACATACATACATACATACATACATACATACACATCATACATACATACATAATACATACATACATACATACATACATACATACATACCATACATACATACATCATACATACATACATACATACATACATACACATACATACATACATACAACATACATACAACATACATACATACATACATACATACATACATAATACATACAATACATACATACATACATACATACAACTACATACATACATACATACATACAACATACATACATACATACATACACATACATACATACATACATACATACATACATAACATACATACATACATACATACAACATACATACATCATACATACATACATACATACATAACCATACTACATACATCATACACATACATACAAAACATACAACATACATACATACATAACATACATACATACTATACAAACATACATACATACAAACATACATACAACAACATACATACATACATACACTACAATACAGACATATACATACATACATACATACATACTTACATACAACATACATACATACATTACAACATACAACATACATCATACATACATAAACATACATACATACATCATACATACATACATACATACATACAACATACAACATACATACATACATCACATACATACAACATAACATACATACATACATACATACATACTACAACATCATACATACTACTAACAACATACATACATACATCAACTATACATACATACAACATACATACATACATACATACATACATACATACATACAACATCAACATACATACAACAATACCTAATACATACATAACATACATACATACATCATACATAAATCAACATCAACATACATACATACATAATAATACAATACATACATACATACATACATCATACAATACATACATCATACATACATACATACATACATTACATACATACATACATACATACATACATACATACATACATACATACATACATACATACATACATACATACATACATACATACATACATACATACATACATACCCACATACATACATACATACATACATACATACATACATACTACTACATAAAAAGTACATACATACATACATACATACATACATACATAACATACATACATACATAACATACATACATACATACATACATACATACATACATACATACATACATACTACATACATACATACAACATACATACTACATACATACATACATCATACATACAGACATCACATACATACATCATACATACATACATACATACATACATACATACATACATACATACATACATACATACTACATACATACATACATACATACATACATACATACATCACATACATACATACATACATACATACATACATACATACAGTACATACATACATACAACTTACATACTACATACATACAATACATACATAATACATACATACATACTTACATACATACACATACATACATACACTACATACATACATTACATACATACATACATACATACATACATACACCTACATACATACATACATACATACATCAACAACATACATACACATACATACATACATACAGTACATACATACATAACATACATACATACATACATACATACATACAATACATACATACATCATACATACATACATACATACATACATACATACAACATACATACATACATACATACATACATACATACATACATACATACTACATACATACATACATACAACATACATACATACATACATAATACATACATACATACATACATACATACATACATACAACATACAAACATACATACACTACATACATACATACATACAACTACACATACATACATACATACATACCATACATACATACAAACATACAAAAACATACATACATACATACATAACATACATACATACATACATACATACATACATACATACATAGACATACATACACATACATACATACATACCATACAATACATACATACATACATACATTTCATACATACTACATACATAACATACATACATACAAACATACAACATAACATACATACACATACATACATACATACATACCATACATACATACATACATACATACATACATACATACATACATACATACATACATACATACATACATACAACATACATGACATACATACATACATACAGACATACATACATGACATGACATACATACAACATACATACATACATACATACATACATACATACATACATACATACATACATACATACATACAACATACATACATACCATACATACATACAACATACAACATAAACATACATACATACATACATACATACATACATACATATACATACATACAACATACATACATACATACAGACATACATACATACATACATACATACATACATCATACAACATACATACATACATACAATACATACATACATACATACATACATACATACATACATACATACATACATACATACATA